>DVPR01000531.1:0-13457 GCA_018239345.1 Oxynetra stangelandi
TAAAGGGCTCGGTAATTGTACATTCAGTGGTTTCGTAATGGATTATAGGATACATTAACCGTAGCCGAATTCAACGGCAGCGTTATATTACGAGTATATGTACAATATATGTTGATAGAGAGGAGTTGGGGGTTACAAAGCTGCCTAACAATACTGTTTGTGTGTCAGTGATGATTCGTGATGACTCTATTATTTGATGTTAATTTACCATGTATAACAGTAATCGGATAAAGCGTTCAATATAACAATATAACTTAACAATGTGCTTAGATAAGACTTTATTAGTATGGCTCCAATATGACCTTTTTCCAGATATCTTTTTAATAGTTTTTGTGGACGCTGGGATATGTTATTCACGCATACCCCCGCTCCCCTCTCCCTGGTATCGTTGGGGGGCGTTATGTGGGACGCGCTGGCAGTTTCCAGAATACTATTGATAGAGTGGTTTAGGCTTAGTAAAAGTAAAAAAGATTGCTGCAATATTTCAACAAGTAAGTCTATTTAAATGAGAAAAGCTTTAAAAACAATTTTAATTTATTCGCAAAGTGACTATAGAAATAAAAAAAAATGCTGAATGTTGTGTTGTTGTGCATACCGTCCGGGGCCATGATCGTGAAGCTCTTGACTAGCTAACGCTTCAGTGTTAATAAAATAAGAGACCACTTTTCTTAGTGTACTCTTCGCGTTATCTTTACGTAAAACAGTTTAAATATATTGTATTACAAAAACTATTTGTATTAAGATGTACGTAATTATTTTAATTCATACAACAAAAGGAATAATTACCAAGTCATAAATTGCAGTCGTTTTTTTCTATTGTTCCTCATTTGAGCATTTTAAAGGTTAAATATTGCTTGCTGTAACAGTGAAAAGACACATTGAGAAGAAATTTGCAAACCTAAAGTTCACACACACAAGTTAGCACATGAAGTTTTAACAAATTATATTTTAAACACCTTTATGTCCAGTTATTATGAGCCGTATTAATAAAGATCTTGATTCGAAAATGCTTCTGTATCTATATGAGTCCAATCTCTTCGACTTCAGACTGGTCACAGACAGATGCACTTGTTCACTTTGTAACTGAGCATTGCAAAACTTTATTTTATTTTTTGTGTCTTGTATTAATAGAGCAGGTTAAATCGAGGTTTTACAATTGTATATTGCTTAGTAATTATTGATATATACTACGTTACATCGTATTGATTATCATGCTTTTTATAGTCATTTATATATGAGCACTGTATTCAATAGTTTGGTGCTGTACTTTGTTGAAGAACAGTATTAAAAGTAAAACTTTCCTTCGAACACAAGTAAAGCGCACAGTAGCTTGGAAATAAATAAGACGCAGTAAAAGCGTAGCGCCGTATGGAGTAGTGTTGGCAAAGCAGTTGTCTGGAAAATGTTTTTATATCAATAAGATAAGATACCAGCTCGCCGTACAATCTATGAAACTGCGTTTTAAAATTCATTCACTTCACTGTTAGATGGGCCTCCTCTCAGAACGAGACAGATGAAAACCATAGTCGACCACACTGACCAATTTCTGACTGGCAGAATTAACACACCTTATAATATTTTTTTAAATATATCTGTATTTTTTTTCTGTTTAAATATATTCCTTTGAATAGTGCTGTATCATTTTGCATTATAGTTATTTACGTAGTATTAATTTAAAGAAGTTTCAAGTAATACAAGTAAGTTATTTAGTATGTTATATTTTACAATTTTTCATATATCGAAGATATATATAGCCCACATTCTCAGCTTCTTCCTGGGTTGATAGGTAGATTAAAGATTTGGCTGTGTTACCTAGCTTTAAGTAAATAAACAAACGGATTATTCTGTTATAATACGACTTAATTCCCTGACTAATAAATAATGTAATTGTAGCAATGAAGAAATAAATTCTTCGTCTGTTTGAGACATGTTAAAATTATTACGCGCACAGTTTAAAGTTCAACTAATTAAACTTTATACAGAAATTTAAATTTTCACATTAATATTTTAATATTTTGTTAATTGACAATAATTGACAAAAATATGTGTAAGTCGAATAACCGATTTTATCTAAATAATTTCTTTCTCAAATTTCTGAGAATTCAAAGCATTGCCATTTTATACTTCAATAGCAAAGTGCTTCTCTATCCTCAAATTCAAGCAAGCGATTCAGATAATCTTAATTATTTTGTTATATACGTTATATTATACGTTATTTTTAACCAACGCTTTGTTGCGATTAACCAACAGCCAACATTAACTTAGTCGCATCTTTGTCATCAACGTTACGCATGTTTACGTGGGCGCTTCAAAGCAATTTCAATGGATAAACAGGCTTTCGGGTCATTAGACAGTAAATCAACATTGCCCTGTTGTAATGTTGACAGGTGTTATAAACGCACACGTAGAGAACACATAATCGAAATACGCATAAACAATTCTGAACATTTCCAATCGGGTGACGACAATGCTGTAAGCAGTTAAAACTGAATGTTTTGCGCAGTCATAGATTCTTATATCTTACAGCTATTCCGAGAAAAGCACTATGCTTTACATTATATGGATGATTTCAATTCCGATTTCGAACGTACGAGATACGAATGCGATTTATATTTGCGCTGGCGTGGCAATCTCCCTCTTGTACACATATTCATAGGACTGTCTATTATGCTCGAGATATATTTTGCGATGCAACGTAAACTATTTCATTTATATACAGTTTTATCTGTATTATTATGTTCATTGTAATCTACGGAATAACTATCTTGAAGTGTGTAAAAACTTATTAACACAGGAATTCATTCTATGGTCACAATAATGAAAATATACATGCATATAGTTTTAATTCACTTATGTGATATATTTATCTTATCTTTAATGTAACAAAGCTAGACTTTTAAAGTTTTGAAACAAGTGTACTGTACTTTCAGATCAGAGTAATAAAATATGATGCCTTGAATCTACTTTTAAATAACGAATTTATGTCGTCGGCCGCGCGATTATAGATATTTTTAAGTTTAGGCAGGTCTGCTTTAAACAGAGTATTATGTGTCTCACTATGCATTGAAATTGTATATATAATTTTATGTATGAATTTTGTCATGTACCTGTTCACCATAGTGCAACTTCTGCCTAATTTGTGATCAAATAACAACACGAAAGTTGTATCGTGAAATTATTATTATTCTTATATCAATCCCAAGGGACGAGAAACAGGTGAAAACAATTTTTACTGTAGGTTAGTTCGCTCGCTAGTAATGGATATGTCCGTAAATATGGTGCTGTCCTGGGCGTAATATATTATTACGTCGTTCCATATTTCTTCTTAGATAGATGTTTTCTTATTATTTATTTACCAAAAAAAATACCTACCTGTCATAATACTATTGTATTGTTTTAATGCTAAGCAACAATGACTTCTTATGCACAACATCGTCTTTTGATGGTCAGCGTTATTGAAATTTGTAATATTGTGCGAATTACCAGTGGAAGTGTTACAAGTAGAATTCCGCCTACCATTTGAGATTTGGGATTCAAACTCCTAATACCAATGTTTAATTTCAGGTACACTTCAAAGTTAAATATAACATTATTCATTATGACAGCTAACCTACTCTAATATACTCATTTCGTATTTTATCCTTTCTAATCACACCACACATCCACCTTAACATTCTCATTTCTGCTACATGCAATCGTCTTTCATCCATCTTCTTAACGGCCCAACATCCTGATCCATACAATAATTATACGAGTTATTACACAAATAATAAAATTAACATGTTGTGGAAACAGCAAGGCCACCATGTGAAGTTATGTCTGTTATGAAAAATCATCAGCATCATATATTTTACAGCACTAAAAATTTAACTTTCATCAATAATAAACACATTGCCAAACTAGTTTAAATAAACACTAGGCTATCCTTGGATAGTAGTCATAAGGGCGAAAATATTGCAAAAAAAAAAAAGTTAAACTGTATATAAACTTTACTGCCTACATATTTATTGGTTTAATTCGAGATATTGACTTTAGTCATCAATCATCAATTACAGGGTTATATTATATAGTTGTAAACGTACCCACAGAGTCTGTTTTACTTTATCAATAAAAGTGTATGCTCTTATGAACTATTTGATTTGGCACCATCTTTCATCGCACCTCTCGCCGAAGAGCGTAGTTATATCACCTGAAACCGGATATGTGGCATTCTTCAATTATTTGCGAGCTCGCTCTTGAGGAATGTCTAAGATTCAGAATAGGCTTTCCACCAAAGTACTCCTGGTACGCGGTGACATTGACACTTAAAGAATTCATTCCGAGCTTTTAAAGCCTTTGAATCATACGACTCTGGTGTCACAAGCGTATACCTAAGGTATGTGTATCACTGGATGCCCGTTTGTCAGTCGATTAAAAACTCATTATGTTATTCTCAAAATCATTTCTTTAATATTCTTGTAAATAACGAAAGTCACTTTCATTACACACAATCTTATTTATTATTTAAACTGTGTGTTATGGATATAAACCAAAAATAACAACAAGAATATTATCATTAAAGTTTCACAATCAAGGTTTTCTTTCAATCTGTTAGCATGGTCTGTTTTATATCCAGTATTTGAATATTTTCAATATTTGCATATCGAAGACCTCGGCATACGTGCCCCGCATGTTTCTTTAGGATTTTATTTTCAAATCCAATTGAGTAGGTTCGGTTGGAGATTCTTATTCCTGTCCTGTAAGGAAGACATTTGGGTAACATTCCGTAAGTTTGCATAAGTTTATTTCCAAAATCCTTCTAATATTTACAACTGGCGTCTAATATTTACAAAATCATGGTTTTCATTGAAAATATCTTAATCAATAACAATAATCGTGTGCTTACCACCATTTACAATCTGTCTGAGTTTTCAACGAACAATTAAACAATATCCATGTCAGTCGACCCCTCTGGTAGAATTTTGAAGGTTTTTGCTAAAATACCCGAAATATGCCGTGCCGAAGTAAACAAGATGAGCAAATAGTCACCGCAGGCGTATTGATTCAAACACATCATATACGCAATTATTCGGCGTATAATTAGAAAGATGCTTACATAACGTTACTATCACATTCGGGGCAGATGTTAGATACTTAAGTATGAGAAGAACTTTATAATAGAATATTTAATGTCTAGCTCACGTACACATCAGAGTCAACGTTCTAGTCAAGCATTGTTGACTAAATCGCTGCTAATATGGGTGGTTTTAAATGACGTTTATAATTTGTTTAGCGAACGAAACACTAAGTCTCGGCTCGATTTTCGGTCTATTATGTTAATGTGCGGACTCCGGTGAAACGCTCCTAACCATAAGTAACGGTCTGTAGCGAACAATCGCTCCTTAAATTTGTTACTGTTTGTAGCAAATTTCATGTCCATTTTCGTATACCGGAGAGCATGTTAATTAGTTGTGTCTGGTTGTTATCCTTATATAAATGGTATTAAATTAAAGTGAAGATTGAATAGGCACTTTCTAAGCAAGCGTGCTTTATGCTTGGCTGCATGCCCGCTTTCCATCAGGTGGAATAGCAGTCAAACACGAGCCTATAGATAAATAAAAAATAAATATTGTTGATGAACGTCCGCTCAGCTTAGAATATCCAACTGGCGGATCAAGCATTCAGGCACATTCAATCAATCTGTAATAGCATGTATAGTGTCAAACTTTGCACCTCCAAGAAAATTGTGATGAGTATTTTTTGGCAACACCAATAAACAGCACTAAGCGCTTATATCCGAAGGTAGACTGTAAACAACGAGAATTGATATTTTATCTTTATACTACTGTTGAAATGTTAAATCCGGTCGTATTAAGAAAATTACACATATTTAATTTTCTACTATTAAACCTGACAATAATGAATTATAAAGACGTGACGCTTATTCGAGCCGAGGGAAATGGGAGTATACGAAATAATATTTTTTTTGTTTACTTATAAAATCAAAAAAAGACGAGTTATATAGACCTTCACCTAGATTGATTCAAGATTATTTAATTACCGTTGGTATGTAAGTAGCACCTTCTCCACATGAGTGCCTACAGGAAAATCATATAACAACAGCAGACTTATACGATATGCTACATCAATTTCGATTGCATTTGTTTATTTAACAAAAATGATTTTTCTTTCATGTAAAATATTCATGTAAATGCAAATAGAAAAATATTGATATATCTGGATCTGGATGTGTCCGGTACTTTGATATCTGAACTGTTTTTATCAGTTGTAACAAGCGTGATAGAGAAACTCCTAGCTTTTGCCAGCCGAAATTTTCGGGTTAAGTTTGGACGAGATTTGTTCCGGAAAAAAACATCAAACGGTTTACGGATATTCCCACTTATGTAATCAGTATCACAATGCAATCGTATTGTGGCCGCGGGCGTGTTGGATCAGCCGTATCAGAAAGATTTGTTTTGCTAACATGATCGATACAATCTTCTTTCGTCTCCAGAGAACCGTTAAATTTAACGGAAGCTGGCATTATTTGTATTTTATGACGGATGTTATCAGTAGGCTTGATAGGTATTTCATTAGAATTTAAATGTAAAATAAAAGAGGTCAGACGACTGCGCAGGCGTAAAATGTTGAGGTCACGAGGATGTGTATATCCAAAACAAATAATAATAATATCTCGGGAAATCTCCGCACAAGGCAGAGCTTTTGTTGGGTTAACCATACGGCCGATAAAGTAATATACATACATATATGAAATTCACTGCCAATAATATAAAATCGAATTAGATACTTCACTTCTGTAAGATTTGTAGAACTATAAGTGGTTTCTGTAACTTCTTGTTAAACTTGTACAATAAATAACATCGTTGCTGTCCATACAACAATTGGTCTTCAACACATTCCTCTAGTGTGCAGAGGTGTTGATTTGAAATTCTTCTAACAGTTAAAGTCAATAAAAGTTCCGTGTTGGAAAATAAAAGTCGGCGTGAACGTGCTTGAACGTGCAATATTGCTTTAATATTATTAGATTCTCATCTATTAGATACATATAAATACAGGCATTGACAGAATGGGAAATCTTATTTGGTTTGTTATATAGCGATAGTTTTAGAGTGAGAATAGAAATTTTCTAACTTAATCATTTTAGATTTTGACATGTTTTGAAACCGCTCGATAATGATAATAACGATTCCTAGTTTATAGATCTGCCATTATTTTCAGAAACCTTGTGTCTTGCGAAATCTAGTCAATGGATGGTGTTAAATTACAACCAATTGTCGAATAACGCATAGTCAGTGCGTTGGCCACAATGATCAATATTACGAAGCACGCCTTGGGCCGCATTCGTTATCCGACCATCAGAGTTACGGCTCAGAATTGAAAGTACAAAGAAAAGAATTTGATGTTGGATAAGTGTGTTTATGAATGGAAATAATCACGGCTCGACATAAAGGGCGTGTAATTGAAGCGCAGATCAAAGATAGTGGATACGTGGACCTGCTATGTTACTTGCACAAGACCTTCCTTTTTGGGAAACAGTCTGTCGGACACTTAAGTTTGTGTTACCGATTGGCTGTCAACATTAGGGTGCTTTCACACTCACACGATCGATATATCTCAGATAGAAATGAGAGATTGGTTGACGTTGCTGTAACAATATTTCCTATCTAATCTGACTGACTGGTGCAATTGGTATTGTCGAATACAATGCAGTCGTCGGTCTACCAACAGTCAATGATGAGTTGAATTGAGTTTTATGGACATATTGTTGTTCAACTGTCTGCTCGAGAAACAAAAATAATGGATTCGGTTTGTCGATTCGATTTGTTTGTTCGAAAATCGATTCGCTCGCTAGAACACCAGTGATATTATTCTTATGTCTAATAAACAATACACCGTTGAACGTGTTAGCTTGAATAAATGATTGTTTCATTTACTTGATAATATTGCCGAAAATCACATAATATCCACTGTCACGAAAATAAAATATTACTAAAAACATCTTGAAGTATTTAAGATTATTTTCATGGAGCATTTTTGAACGGATTTTAAGTAAAACCCTTCATGCAGCAAGAATTATATTTAACTTCTTGAGCAGCATAAAATTCATATGTTTATGTAAATGTCGTATTTTCTCGCATTCCTTTGTCGTTTTAGTGTGTAATGTATTCACGGATATGGCATAAATATATAAAACAAAATTTAAGTTGTTTAAGTAATCAACGAAACCAGTACCGATGAATATAAATCATTGAGTGAACACTTTCTTCTAACATCATTACAACTTTAATAAATAGCGCAAATGTAATATTTAATGGTCAACATGTAAATCGCATAAAGTGCAAAGTGCTGTCTAAAGATATCGTTAGTGCCATGTCGTGATTGAGTACTAGCACCAATAACACGGAAGTTATATCGATCTATCTGCCATTAGTGCCAGTCAACAACTTTTCCTCGCCACAGCAGTTCCTCCAAAATCACGATGCGTGCTATTGACTCGACATTTTGGCATATTTGCACGCTAATAGTGAACGTTCCTTAAATATACAATGTGGAAACCAAGCAGTATAGCTTGGTCACTATAGAGAGCTAAAAGTCACTGCATAATATGATTAGTTTCCATAAGTATGAAAAGAAATTTTGAATTTATAGTAAACAATTCCGACGCATTTTGTTGTCGATGCGGGATTGTCATCAATCCTTATGAACGCATCGAACAACGATAATTTGTTGGAAATATTTAATATTGCCTTCGAAAGACACGAGGAACGTCTTTCAATACTCTTACCGCTTTCACCAATCCAAGCCATTCAATGTCACTTAGCTCGATATATCTAACCTTTAGAAAACTTACCAAATTCATTTAAGCAATTCCATGAGTAGTCTAGTATTAGTATTTCTAAGGAGCTTTTAAAAGACGCATTAAAGAACCTTCTCGAAGAAAACTACAAATATAGTAGCTCAGAATGGCTACCATAATTCCTGTTAACAGTTTCCTTGCCGCAAAATATTGCAAACTGCCCGCCTTATGCCGCGGCCGGGTACTCATGCGCTCACATTACGATGTAGTGCAGTATTTTATACTTACTGCGACTCCTTATGGTACAAATATCCTGTGTTAGAAATGAAAACTAAGCTTTATCCTTTAAACCGATGTTGGCTTCGTACTAGCTGGAATTCTAAGACATCGTTTATATCGTGATATACATATCCACTAATAAGAGACACTACAGTCAATATTATATATATTTATTGATACTTCTTTCACCATTTCAGCCAATGAAATTCATGTTTAAAAACACATTATAAAGAGATGTGTGCGTCCGAGAGTGCGTGGACCAGAAGGGTGAATTCTAAATCACAACAAGTTTTTGGACTTTTTGAACAAAAAAAAAAATTTGACATAAATTTTGCAAAGTCGAAATAATATTAAGGAAAAAAAAACATAATATAAAATTTGTACAATGGTACTTGCTTATTGCTGAAAGAAATTTCTTCCTAAAATAATTGTCTATTAATTGCCTATTATGTATATGCCATAGAAATGATAGAATAGAATATGATGCATTGAGTCGAATAGAAGTAATAATATTTAATCTGTTAAGGAAAGAGTTCAGGACGAATAAAGAAAACGCAAAAAAATAAGTATTTTAAGTAGTTCAAAAGTTCACTTCCATCACTTTCGAAAAAAATACAGCCCTGGCTGTAAGTATTGTTAGAAATGCGCCGCAAATAATTAATATTAATGTAGTTTCAATGTCAATTATATATACTAAGCGGTAGAACCTACATAAATGTATACAGTTCGCCAGGAGAAGTACCGCCGTTGTACCTATTTCTGCCGTGACGCAGTTGTCATTATAGCAATTTTTGTTTCGATTTAAAGGGTGAGGTTGCCGGTCCATGTGTACATAAAAGGCGAACATTTCAGTCCTTAAAGGTAGCAAAACTTCAAGTGAGTGCCAAGAATATGATTAATCGTCCATACAGTCCTGTTCAAGGTCGTTTCCAGTTGTCTATGGGCGACATCAGCACATGAAAAAGAGTATCTGACTATTTTAATGTAAATTACATATTATGTAGTAATATTTAGTTCATATATGTATAACGGATATATTAGGAAACTAAAGGAAAGAGGTGCCGAGGGAGGCCAAGGCTCTCGAATCTAGACCAAATAGGTCGGGCACTACCTGATGGTCAAGAGCCTCCGAAACCGACGTGTATACATGAAGCGACTGATGAATGTAGACGAAGCACGTCAAGTTTGTAAGAACAGAGATATTTGCCACTCGGTGCTTTCTGCCTACCCCGATCGGCACCTGACTTGATGGTATGTTGTTGTTGTTGTTAAGAAACTAAATTGCATAAGATTCCTTCGTTTGATCGAAATCGACCTACTCAATTGCTACTTGCAGATCTTCCGGTTTAACGCACGAATATATTGTTTAAGGAGTTACAGAAACAAAGCGAGTAATAAATTTCAATGTGTTAAACACGCGTTGTGTATATTAGAATTTCGATACCTAAAGGTAAAATATATTCCAATCAAACAAGAACAAACCAGCACGCCAGGTGTCTTGCGGTGTAGGCAGAAAGCATCGAGTCACAAATATCTGTTTCTTTATAAACATGACATGCTTCGTCTACATTCATCACTCTCCCCATACCTACAGGCCGGTTTCGGAGACTCTTGACTCATCCGTTAGCCACTGTCTGACCTATTTGGTCGAGATAGGAGAGTCGTGGTCTCTCTCGGCACCTACGTCCGTCATACGTCTAATGAAACAAATTCTATAAAACTGATTTCAACAAGTCAATACTTGTTTAGCTCCAAGGTCTTTTTTAGTAAAATAATCCACAAAAAATTCTTAAACTTATTCCCTCATTCCTATTTAACGAAACCCAAGAAGTTATTAAAAGCAATAATGAGAACTTAAGTTCCCATCTATAAAACGGCTTCAACTTTTAAAGTGAGTTTTATTTGAAGCTTTCGAAAAAGAAAAGGAAAAAAATAAGAAGTATCCGAATGAATAAACACTAAGAATTATCTACATAAAAAATACATTTTTAGTATTTAATCATTCATTCAAAAGTAAATACTGTTAACAAAACATGAATAAAACAAAAGTTTCCATTTCTTTTGTATGTACTTACCCAAATTAGCATACTGAAGCATTTTGTTTTCAAAACCATCATAGGTTGTTGTCATTAAATACTAAACAATAAATGCCGGGCCCTTATCACCATATATATATATACATATATAAACGAGTAATATATATAAACCTACTCAGACAATGGATTTATTAAGCGCTTATAGAGAAAACCAAGTAAATGGATTTTGCGTAACCGTACGTAACTATTTTACTGAATCCATTTATCTTGATATGAGTATAAAACATAATAATAATAACTTGGGACAATTCCACACACGACTATTTGGTCCCAAACTGGGCACTTAAACAGTGCATGTGTTATGGCAACCAGATCACTACATATTTACATATATACACACATATAAATACTTTTATAGATATTTTTGTTCCAACAAAACACAGAACAAATGTCTATGCTCATCACACAAAAATACGTCTTGGGTGGGGATCGAACCCATGCCACCCGGTGCAGCAGTCGGGTTCACTAACCATTGCACCAACGGGCCAGTCATTGTGATATTATAATGTCGAAATTGTAATATCTTACGTGCGACGCATGAACGTATATGCATAGCTTTCATGTACGTAAATAACATTTACAGTGAGTAGATATAGATATGGTTCATTGTATAACAAACAAAGAAAATGAATACTAAACGCGCGTTCATAGTCGCTAATCGGATTTTGTAAAAGCACTTGACCGCAATTACACGTAACCTACATTATAACTTTATCAGTTAACATTATATTATAATTATGCTTTTGTTGCTATCACGAAATATTCTCAATGAGTATTGCGCACTAAAATAGACAATACCACTTGTTGAGCGGAATTTATTGGGAGATTTATTATACATTTTCCGAAGTTCTTTTTTTAATAATTTCAAAGGAGAACAAGCAATATCTTTGTAGATATTTTTCAATTCAATCCGATTTCGCTCGATAACTATATATAATAAGGCATTTTTCTATTCGTGCATTTTATAGAATAACTATGCTTAGGCAAAAATATTACATTATTTTCGAATAAGGATTCCTGGACCTAATGAATAGGAGGCTTAGTTTAAGAATTGCTTCTTCAGGGTTTTTTTGGGATTCCACAGCGAAAATACCCTAAGGATTATTTGATACATAAAAAGGACGTTTTATTCTCCTTAAGTTATCGAAGATAGATAACATCGAACATATCTTCTCAAAACTTACGGTCGGAACCTATTTTCGTATTCTATTGTTGTACATTGGACGAGGCTCCCATTTTAACTTCTACTCTCTATAGGAAGCCTGAAATACTATTCGTCACAGCGCTCCATTGTGCCTTTGATTGTGAACATACGAATTATCCGGCCAAATCCGCTGTCAGAGTTTTTCGAACCAAGCTACGACTCTCAAAATTATTCAAGATGGTTACATAATTATCCAAGTCCCTACTACGTTACAGAAAGTGCGTGAAAATCGTAATAACGGTCTTGTGACCTTGGATTGACTGTCACCATTTTCGTCTTCCACAAATTCATCCGATTCATTGTCCGATATTAAGCTTACAATTGTTGATGAATTTATTTGCGATGCAAATGACACTATTTTGTGACGGCAACTTCCCGCGATATCTTCCAATAATCCCAACCAATCCTTTGATTTTATTAAAATACCTGAGTCTTTCCTCGAAGCTTAAGCTGTCGCGATACCGAATTTCATCAAAATCAGTTCCGCAACAGAGCCGTGGCAACGCGACAAACAGAGAGACGGACCGAGTTACTTTCGCATTTACGGTATTTGTGGGGATTATATGTCTCTCACGTTCATTAGTCTCATTACCAAGCTCTATACGCAGGCAAAGGATCGTACAGAAAGGTCACATGTAAAGATAACACTTAACAATTTATTACCTACAAGGCCTGTAATTTATGGTCTATTAAAATTGTAAGCGAGTTATGTTACCCACATCCATTGCGTAATTATTACTTAGGTCACAAAGACTCTGTGTCTTGCATGATCTTTGTAATTGTTTAGGCTATAGCACAAAAACAGGTTATCTGTTACCTTTGAATACCCTATTGCGATGTAATGTCATATAATTAGTATGGTTTGTGATCGTATTAACTCAGGATTATTTATTAGTAAGCGGGTTTGTAAGTGAAATTATCAAATGATGTGTTTGGATGATTTCTGTAAATTACAGTTACATATACATACTCATATATATACACCTATATATATATATATATATATAAATTAATAAAATAAATAAATAACCGTCACGCCAGGTCCCTAGCGGGGTAGGCAGAGAGCACGGAGTGCCAAACA
>DVPR01000532.1:0-13448 GCA_018239345.1 Oxynetra stangelandi
ATACACACGCGCCGCTTTCGGAGGCTCTTGACTCCCCCATCAGCCAATACCTGACCTATTTGGTCGAGATAGGCGAGCTTTCGCCTCCCTCGACACCTACGTCCATCAACAAATTAATTAATATCTTTATAATGGAAATAATGCCATAAATGTAATGCTTTAACAAATGTAGAGTGGTCTTAATTATACATACCTACATATATACCAGTACGAACGAATCGCTAAGCACAATTGCGATTATTTTAACAAGTGCCAAATGCGAAATTACAAAATTAAAATACAATACAACACCGTGTATTTTTAAATTTAATTATTCATTATATCTAGTACATTATGATTAAAGACACTAATCTGTATAAATTCATTAAAATAAAAAATCTAGAATTATAATGTGCGCAACAATATTAAATAAATAAATAAACGTCACGCCAGATCCCTAGCGGGGTAGGCAGAGAGTACCGAGTGCCAAACATCTATATCCTAATTATCTGTGGTAACTCCTCTGTCGAAGAGTGGCAAAAATGTTTGTTAGCATTTTTCTTTCTAAGAGTCAAGAAACATAATGTGCAAGATGTCCCAAGTATGTCATATACAAGTGCAAGTAAATATAAGTTAAATAATGTGGACATAAAACTGCGTATGATATTGTATTTATGGACTAACTCACTACAAAGTTTGAGGCGCTCCAAGATGCAACAATTTAATAAACACAACTTACTTATTCCATCACACGAGGAAATAAATATATTATTTTAATAATTGCTTTTAATAGATCTTCGATTACAAGATGGTCCTTGTCTTTCAAGTGGTACTGTAAAATCAAATACGATCTTACGTGCTCTATACATGTGAGTTTAAAGCGGCGGAATATTAGCCAAATAGTAGACTAGCGACATAACATGTAGGTAATATGTAAAAAAAAATACAATGGTTATGAAAGAATGTGGCTATAAGAATGAAAATGGCTAAGAAAAATATTGTTGAAGTACAGAATATGTAAAAGTTGGTTTAGGTGTAAGATAATATGAATAAGAAAAGAGTGAAATTCTAGACGCCGTCAAGGACAGTTGGAAGATGAAACAAATGCGCTTGTTTGATATCTCTTGAGGACAACGGAATTGCTTTACCACCTCTCACGTACCTACTGAGTAGCCGAATATTTTTACTAGTATCAACTCATCATAAATACATCATAAAGTCGTGCCCTATCATATTTCATATCGTTGAGAACACAACACACATGTCTGTTCTAGCCCTTAACATTTTATTTAACTGGGACGCCCATATTGCAAAGTGTTACAACAAAGGTCTCTGTGTTTCAGACACACGAACAGCGATAATGCATTCAGGGAGTTTCCCGGACAAAATAATCTATATTATCTTCGTGCGTCAATAAAAAATATTAAATATTGATTGCAGACGATTTCACATCAAAGATAATCGCAAGTCAAGTTATCTAATTAGCAATGACAATTATGATCAGTCATTGATCAGTGTACAGTTTTTGGCTTTAAAACGTTTATGAACAGATTTGACATATCAAATGAATGTTTCATGAATATTGCAACAGTCGAATCATGTAAAGTAAACAATGCCAAAAGCATTTGATTTATAATTTGTCTACCAAAAAATTAAGGATGAATGCAAAGTTTTACTTCTGTTATGAGCTCAAAATCACAAAACGTATCGTATATTTTATTCTATATGTACTTCAGAAGGAATATTTGATATGTGTAGATTCTCAGTATTGCAATAACTTCTTTATGAGCAATAACAATCCATTGTAATATACAGGACAAAATTGACTAAACGTAAACATTAATGTATATTACGGGAGAGAGATGAATTATTAAAACAGTGCATTTGAACAAAAATGTGTTCTCACTATTTTACAAGGTGTATAACAAAACAGCCTTGACGAACTCTTAAAAAGACATTCATAACTTAATCTTCCGCGTTCGTTGACACAAATATTATTAATCTAATACACAGAAATATTTTTAGCTCCTATAATTTTATTATTCAGTTAGTTTGTGATGAAATATCTTAGTTTCATCATTCATACGTTAGTGTTATGAAATGTCAGCGTGAGAAGTTTCCTTACTGTAACTAAATTTATTTTTATTGTACATTGTGGATATAGGAAAAATAAAATTTATAAAGACGTGAACATATATAATAAAAATAACAGTACCTAATATAAGAATTAATTTATTTTTAAACTCTTACGTCTTTACAAAAATTCAGCCAACTATAACCTCTGATCTGAACTAATTAAGAAATAAATGTGTCGCTGAAATGAATTAGGCAAGGCACATAAAAAAAAATGTTTAGCACCGAGGTATCTGAAGCGTTGTGTCGCCTAGAGACAAATACATATATAGGCATCGAGATTTCATCGGATGCAATCTTCTCGGTCAACAAAATGTGTAGCCCGATTTACCGGGCTATGTTCTATTACTTATCTTCTAGGTACTATTTGGTACCTATGGTGATACCTCAAACTCGTGTACAGTGCCACCATCTAGCTCATGATTGATATTGTCCTATTCCTCTAAAACCGTTACAGTTGCCTTTCACTTCAATGTGTCTTTTTTTATATTCAGCTAATTACGAAAAAAATTACACTGAAATTGAATCCATTGGCATTTCTAACTATAATCGTTATTGTGTGATCATATAATACTACAGGTAATATTTTTTACTACAAACGTCATCGCTTAGTAACAGGTTTAATATTAGTATCATTTTAAATTACCATAAAAAATGTTCGGGTATTATTGTCATCATAAGCATATTAATAGTTCACTTATTTTAATATTCTTTCTACTGGCCGCTGGTATTCCGTGCCTATTTCCTTTTTTATACATTATGGAGCCAAACATAATATACTTCCCATTAATCTATAAAGTTAAACAGAGGGGGCGGTCGAAACTTGAATGAAAAACGTTCACTAGCGTATGGGGATGGCGTAATGTGGATGGTTCCGGAAGTTGCCGTTAGATGTATTTAGATAGATTTTAAGTAATTTAAAAATAACATGGTACGAGTTTTTGCAACAGCCCAATAGTACTGGGTAACTTTGTATGTAGCTATCATATAAAACGTACCGAAGTACCTACCTACTTAAAGTACACTGTGGTTCCGAACAGAAGTTTTTATTTTTATTTAATATTATTAAAAGGAGACCAAAGCGTTATAAACCCTCCTCGATAGAATATAAAGTATTATATTCTGGTGACCTTTTTATAGATTAAAAATGTTTTAATAGGATCAAACTGTTTAATAAGAAATTGTAAGGTATTTAAAAAAGCGATTACGTTGGTACTTGTTTATGAATAAATAATAATAATTAATCTCAATTAACAGCACCAGTATGCGTCACTGGCTTCTCTTACCTGAAAACTTCTGAATAATCAAGTAATAGTAGTAGAATCGGTGAATTACGGTATGTTAATATCCATAACATTTTGCCATTTATATTAAAATTTACAGCCACCTGATAATATATCATGAACCAAATTTCTAGGAAAGTCGCCGTTAAACTTCTTATGACGTCATACATTACTTATACGACCGTTCAATTAATTCAAACTTTTCCTCAAAGCGTTCGACCTTAACATTTACAAACGAAAGCTTCATTGTAACTGAAAACCGCATACAAATAAAACGGGTTCTCTGAAACGTTGATTTGATTTGTTAAAAAATCGATTCCTTGGAAACTTGTTATATTACGTCACGCATGATATCATATGCGAGCGCGACTTGTAAATGGGTACATTCTGTGAGGATATGTAAATTCAGGGTTGGAGAATTAAAAAATATTGTCCGTCAAAGAAAGATCGTTCGTCTTATGCACATTGGATAATTTTAAATTAGTCGGTGACCAGTAATTACGTAGAAGTTAAAGAGACCTAATTCGTCGACGAGCAGCGTACAGAGACAGAGACAAGAAATAGAAAATTGTAAATAAACAGAGAAAATTAAGATGGGGGAAGTGATACTATACAATTCTAAAATATCATTGTATATTAAGAAACTCACAAATCTCATTTTACATAACTACGCATAATCAGATTATGAATGAAGAATTACGTATTAGAATAATATTTTAAATGATTTTTTTGATAAAAATTATGTTCATGTATGTATTAAATTTATGTAGTTATTACATTTGACATTTCCTACCAAATGGATGTTCTTATCAGCATCCATATCAGCAATTATCCACCGGCTAAACTAGTTGCATCTTAACGAAAACGATCACTTGCAGCCATGGGCATACCAAGCAATCGAGCTGTAGTATGGCTTTATAATAGATAGTCTTTAAAACTCGTCACACTTTTTACTAAAAGTACACAAGACTTTTTACCAAAAAGTAATATAAATACGTCAAAATATATACTCGTACATAACTATAATTACACATCAATTGTCTGTATTTCGTAACAATAACGGGTGCAATATGACCATTATTTGTGTAGGTATCAATGATAATTTGTTTCAGACCAAAAATGTACAGTCCAAGTTAGCAATATACGCTGAAGATGATTGAGGTGTTTCCGAAGCACCAAGGCATGGAGTTCTTCAAGAGAAGAATAGCACAAAAAGCGCATTCGTTTTAAGCCAGCAATGCATTAGCTACTCCGCGTGTTTTGTAAATGTCCATAGGCGGCTTTGACCAATAGCCATCCGGTGGCCCGTCGGCCTGTTTGCCAGATAAAACATAAAACAATTGAGTGTAAAATGGGTTATATTGCGTTGATAGAGTTGCAGAGTTTATTGTAACTGGGTGCGACCATTTCAAGCGGCAGATTTTAGTACGGTCTTAGTTACCCGGTCGTAGTGTAACGCAAGTATTAAATACATTGAAAATGAATACAAAACTCAGTGGAACGCGCAATTGATATTACATGCAATGCAAGAAAATAATGTTATACATACTATACTTTAGAAGTCAACAGACAACTGGCGAATATTTATTTTGCAAATTGCTGATTTATTTTTATTGTATAATTTAGTTATAGTTTCGATATAGGTATATTAATGTTTGTGTTGTACCTGTATCTTTTAATAATGTTTTTTTTTCTTTTTTTTTCTTAACTGACAAATAATAAAAAGGCAAATCGATAATCGACAGTCACCACACCATGAATGTATTTAAATACACTTTTACATTTCGTATAATAAACTGCAATTAACGGGCTAAATAACATTACATGAATTGTAATTATTTCGAGGATGAAACATAATTTCGCATCTAACCGTCTGTTTCTTATTTAACTGATAATAGCAACAAATTACTGTAACAGCAGTAAGGATAACCCCAAATCCTGTAATAAATAATAGATCACAGAAACAAATATATTGTAGTGTTCACTAAAAAACCATGGCTTTTAAATAACTTTTACCTTTTGAACTATTTGTGTTTTTGCCTATATCTATTTAATTATATAAATAATTTCTTACAAAAAAATAAAAATTCACGTTGCGTCAATATCTTTAATATATTTCCAATAATATCCACTTACTAGATTATTTATTGCGATAATACATAAATGATTCGAAATCTTATCAAAACATATCAATAATATCTGCTTGGAATTTACATGTTGGCGGCAACTCAGGAATTCACCTATATCATATCATACGAACAATCAAATTTGTTAAAATTTAAAATAATATTATGTATTATCATGTATCCAAAGTTCTCATTTAACAATACCTAATTAAGAAAACTGTTTTGATTGATTGATCCTTAAGATAATAAAGAGAAGATATGCTGGTACCCTTAGTAAAGGTACAAAAGTTTGAACAGTGCGCTGTATAGTCTTTTTGGACAGCGATTATCTAATTATATTTTAATGAATATGTGATGCGTAAATGTTTGATTATTTGATGTTGAATGTATATTTTTTTTATTATGAATTAGGCAGATTCAGTATTTAAGCTTCTTTGTAATTCAGTAGGGCTACTCACAAGCGAAGTTGAATAAAGTAGCGGTACAGATATCCGCTCAAAACAATTTTTTTGGGGCCTTGGATGGTCTTGGTCTTGGTTTTTGGTTTGGGGTCATCCACAATTCACTATAACTATTGATATCGTAAATACAACATCTAGCCGACGCCTCGCCGTCAGCATATTTGTGAAAAGTGTGTGTGTTGTTAGAAGTGCGTTCATACGCTTTACGTCCTAACTGCGTGGTTCGAGAAAAAAGCATTACCTACTATTATGTTATGGAACAACTGGATATACTAACAATTCGGTGACTATAAAATCAGAGTGGATGTGAATCAAATGAGATTTTAAAATAACAGTGGTTCTATGTAGATTCATCAGAAACAACTACTTACATTTTCGTTAATTGTCAATATTAAATTCCATAGAACATGTGTACTATTAAATAGCAAAAACCAGATGGTATTTATCTCCATCTCATGCATTACCCATAAATGAACTCCATACAAATCTATGCAGTATTTTATGTACGAATGACACACAAAACATTGAAACAATTAGGTATACAAACTTATGCATTCATATTTAGTAACATTTTATTTACAATATAAATTGTATTATATGTGTAAGTACTATGTACATCTTGTTTTGAATAAGATAATAATTTGAGGCTTAAATTGTTTATCATTTACATCGTGAACTATTCAAGAGATGTCGATTGTAGCAGTTAGTTAGTATCTAGTTACGACTAAAAGTTATTAATATTTTATTTTATTTTATATAAATAATATATAACTAATATTTAGAGAGAACTACCGCAACACACAATTAAAAATATCAGACTTTCGTACAGAACCAATTTCCAGTGCCTTTTGTTTTTAACGTTTATTGAGTCGTGTTAAATATACATGTGAGTTATCAATTGTATCGTATTAGAAGAGAAGCCACGGCCAACTGCTAGTTGAGCAATAATAAAACGATTTGAGCGCGTCTAGAAATAGGTAAATCCCAAATGAACGCGGACACAACGTTGTTGATAAGCATCGATTGCGGTTTCGTTAAGGCCAAAGCATTTAAAATTGTATATGTAAAGGTAATTATTACCTTTACATATTTATATACAAACACCCATTGTTATGGGATGATAAAAGTTTAAGGCAAAATTTTTAGGTGTCGTGTCCCGATCAACATCACAGAAATTGGCGTACAACAAATCCAACTTTGTTTCCATGGACCCACGTCGACTACGGAAGTTGGTGTAAGTGACCCATCGGTATACTGACACTTTTTTTTCTCTACAGTCCATGCCATACAGTGAGTATCAGTACCACTTGGAACCCGCCACCACCTGTCCACTCTTATGCCGCTTTTATGTCTACTACTGTTACTTGTTAATATTCATAAAAAACTGTTACTGTTAATATTCATAAAAAATATTACTAATCATCTAAAAATACCGTATCACCGTATCTTAAGCACTTAATAATTTTCCTAATGTATCAGCATACATGCATCAATTGGTTATTGATGAAGACCAATGATAAACACAGTTTTGGGACACATGTTCACGAATGGATAAATAATCGATTGATAAAGAATGATAACCACATTCTTGCCGTACTTTCACTCCATACGTGTAAAAAAGCCTCGCATACACTGAGTCCTTCCCAATTTCGCAAAGCCAAAGTACGAGTGAGGCTTCTAGATCGCGCACAGATCCCGATCGCGTTCGCCGAATTAAGTCACTCATCGTGACGTAGCGGCTCAGCTGTGCAAACAGCGACGTCGACTTGATGACGCAACAACCAGGCCCACTGCCTATACCCACACGAATTGAGTCAGGCTTTATAATAGAGAGTCGACGCGCTAACCACCAGAAACCAACAGGCCGCCAAAGGAGTAACACGTAGTGAGTGTGAATTTAAGTGACTCCCGTTATCAGATCGCATTGATAGTGAAGTTGATATTGTAGTGTTGTGCAATGGCGATAGTGGTTATAGTTTTGATGATATTGTTCTGCACCGGCGGGGCAGTGGACGCGTCACACAAGCACCATCCTAAATTCCCAAAGTCGCAAGACAGTGACCTGTTCACACAAGGTGTTTTTTTATAACCTCACACACTAACATTAGTTTTTGTCAACTAAAAAATCATTTTAATAATAAATAAGAAAAGCTCATTTGATCCAACGTTTTTATATATTGTTCAAATTATTGTTACAATTTGAATTTAAAAATACATGCACATGAATTAACACATATTAACAATAAATATAATATTAAATAAGTGCATTATTTTAGTACATCGTTTTTATAGTATGATATATATTAAAATTAAATTATTTATAAAATTTAATACTATAATTTTATTACTGTTATATTGTTATTTATTTAATCTTTATTGCATCACAAAGGGTGGCCTTAATGCCTAGTGGCATTCTCTACCAGTCAACCCAGGGTGATGGTGAGAACATGTGGTAGGTTTAATAACGTAAACAAAATAGTACTTATTGAAATTGTTTAATATTTTTAAAGAAACATCGGTCGTCTGGTTTCCAATACTAAAATTTTATATAAAACCATGCGGTACAGTGTTGGTCTATTTGTCTATAAAAAGAGTTGAAGAAAGTCAGCAGTTCACACGTCAACGTAAAAGAAATGATGCAATTGACGTTCTACATACATAAGACACACGTACAAAACATACATACGTATATAAATAAATGATAACCCAACAGTAATTAGACCACGCAAGATGACTAGAAAATCATAACTGAAATGTCATAATTTTTTATATACATATTTTATTCACATTTCACCCTGGAGTGACGATTGCAATTTTTTTTATTTAAAGCTCTAAAGCCGGTTACGCGTTATGAACGACCCTGATGACGTATATAGGCAAGGGTATGTGGTTGACATACTCTCTAATAACAATGATCTAATTACGCTGTTTTTGCAGAAGTCTGCAGCAGTCAGCATGACCAGCTCCGCAATGAGATCAGCGAGAAGGCCAAGTGTGGAGAACCCAAAGACAAATTCGTTGATCTCAAACTACAAGTGTCGTACATGCAGGTAATCTATTTCTTCTCTTAGTTTCAAAATCCTTAACCGACTTTTTATAATAGTTTCTTATTTATCTTTATTTTCACAGATAACAACCTGCCTTCAATATAATTGAAATCACATATAATTATATTCATAATAGTTTCATAGGGACCTTATAACCGGACAATCTGCAGCTTAATGCTAATCATATTTCTAAACTCATTCTCGAAACGACGCGAAATGATAAATGCTGTAATGATTTTATAACTGATGATGCTAATATTTCTTTAACGTATTATTACACAATTTTGGGGCAATAAAAAAAAATAAAATTGCATAATTATTCTTACATATAATTACGACATCAATAATACAACCGTTGGTAGTCGAATTTCAATTAAAAACGCAATTGAGGTGCCGGGATAATAACTTAAATTTTATTATAGTGATATGCCGCAAATATTTGAGTATTTAAACATCGACAATGTCGTTTACATCCGTGACCGTGGTCATTAGTGCGTGAGAAAATCCGCGTCGGAGTGTAAAGATGGTTGTTCTGACGCCACTGTATTTCCCCACAGGTGATACCGAGCGCGGTTTGGGTGAAGCGCTGTGTCGGTCTCTGCGACTACGACGCCGCAGACTCCAAGTGCGTTGCCACAAGAACCAATGTGGAACACATACCGGTGAGTGCTTTACCCCTTAGTCCGAGGCAATTGAACTGTTTAATGTTTAGTCCATTGACTCAAATATAATTATCCAATTTCTGCGATTAACTCCGTAACAACCTGCATGAATCTATCCGTTTAAATTTCAATGTAAAAGTCTAAAAAGTATAAGAACAAGCTGATGCGATTTGATTTTATTTGTTGAATTTTTCAAATAATCTAAAGACATGAGTCAGCACTGCTCTTGTACCCTACTATCAGTGCTATTATTTTACATTGATTAAGCACTTGACATATTCTCCCGAAGAAAATAGAACAGTACTTAAGCCTTGTACATTTAATACAAATGACTTAAAAAGCGTCTACTTAACCGTTACAATTGAGATATAAGGTTGCTGTCTCCATCTAATAAGTTCCTTTCGGTGTGAATGTATTCTGTACATACGTACATGGCACAGCGTTTAGGCTTCAGTATAAATTAATTCCGTACCAAAATTACATCTGCTTGCCGCACTGTACACACTGAAACAACAATCATGCATGATTTTTATCTATCTTCAAATATAACCTTGACACAGTTTGAAGCAATAATTCATTTGATTATTTACGCGCATATATTGGTGGCTATTGCCCCGCCGTTATCCCTAATGATACGAGTACTAGTGACATAACACACACATCTCACGAAATGCGCCATGACTCAACTATTACGCCTATCCAGTGAATCAGTGAACAAATTTAAATTTCTGTTTGTTTATTTAAAAAAAAAGAATTATTAATAATAAATATATTACGTTAGTAACTTGCTTGTGCAATACACAATTCTACTGTAGGATGACATGCACATGTATGTATGCATATACATACATTAATGAATCAACTAGATGTAATTTTATGACGCCTATGCAAGCCAAAGACGTGATTGGGATTGGGATTTTGTAAATGCATCTTGCACGACTCTACATGCACTGTTATACTTCTACTCGTGACATTATATTATGAGGTGACTGAGTTATGTATGTATTATGCAACCATTAATCTTTTATTTACAATATAGTTTGTATTATAGGAGTTAAGAGATTTAGTATCTATTAATAAGCTGTCATTACATGACGAATAACTGACGCGATATACAATGCCAATTTTATTTCAGACTTGTAATCCTATTTCTTATAACAATTAATATAAATTAGCATTGCGTCACGATGTTATGTATGCAGACAAAGTTTATACTGTTGAACTGATTCATTAATAGGAGTAATAATTCCACATGCATAGGTCACTAATTTCGATATATTCATTGATTCCTTGGTATAAATATATGTGTTTCCAATTCAACGTTACTCTGTTGTCCGCAGGTACGAATATACAATTTGAAGACTAACAAGGAGATGTGCGCTACCTATCCCATAGAGGTCCACGAGAGTTGCGGCTGTTGCGCTGTATCGTCGCACGACTGCGCGTCTCCGAGGGTGTACAATCCTCGTAAGTGCACCTGTCAATGTCCAGACTTGGAGGAGAGACGAAACTGCCTCAAGAAGGTTCGTAAGATGATGGATGTCTGTGACACTAACGTAGGTGTGGAACGGCACGCATGCTTGCTCAGTACACCCAGCCACTGTCTTCACCATTTAACATATATACATATATTCGCTTTTACAAATAACTTATATTTTTTTTTGTGTGTTTTAATTTTTTTTTTTGCCTTATATCTCGCTATTTTTGCATGGATATTAAAGTTTAGCTTTTCGTACGATAGTATACTAGTCATTGCGTTTCTGGTGAAGCGGCCGTCTTGACATCCGTTGTCTTACCTAATCAGCTTTTGGTGCACGCGATGACGTGTTCTCACTTGTATATAAATTGATGTGCATAAATTGTCTTATTTGTCAATCGAAAAGAGCGCAAGAGATCGAATATTATTTTCTATTGTTGCAGCGGAACCAGAATATGAAGTGGAATCGTTCTAAATGCATGTGCGAAGCGAAGAAAAGGATCACGTGGTGAAGTAGTGCTCAGCATGCAACAACAGTACGTTGCAATTCTGGCCCCAAAGTCAGGTTTGGAAAAATACCGCGAGGCGAAATTAACTGCCTCAAAGAATAATTGTAACGAGTGTCGACTCTATGAAAATGGACATATACAGTGTGTGTATTTGTGATGTTGTGAAATGTACACGCAATTATAAAATATTATACATACTTGCAAAGGACTGTATCATGTGTCTTATAGCTGTAATCGTGGTGAAGTAATCGAAGCAGTATTATAGGTATAAGTTATTTATTTAGAATACAAATATGGGACCAAATGGTGCTGTGAGTGAGTCTTACCGACTAATTACGCTGCGGGCGATAAATAATAAGCGATTAAAAAGTTGATTGTTAAAATTTAACTAAATTTAGTCGTCAGTTATTTCTCAATATGCGTAAAATATGTTATCATATTGTCGTCTTACTCATACTGACACCAGTAAGAAAGTGTAAGAATATGTTCTGTCTTTATCTGTTTCACTTCAGGTCTTTGACGTTTCGTCAATGGTGCAGATTATAAATCTACACTTTACTTTGGCGTCTACCTTGTTGCTTATTGTTATATGATAGCGGTGTAACAAGTCCTAAATTTAATTTAGATTTTATCTGCTTAATGTTTTTGATATGTGTACTTAACTTCAATTTAATTAGAATAAATGTATATTGTAACTATTGTTTCGCATAGGTTATAGTTTAGATTGTAAATATGACATCACATCTCAGTATTTGTCCTATATGTAAATGCGTATCAACGATTCGCGATTCCTAAATTGTGATAATAATAATTCCATTTCCAGTAAGTGATGGTTAGTCGAAGTATTATAGTTAAGCATTTATATTGTTAATTTATTTGCTTCTAGTCAAACGATTTGTTTCCTGATTGCTTGTAAAATAAAATATAATCGTAAATATTATTTGTCGGTTTGTACACAGCTCTCTTTTGTATAGTGTCTCGGTGCTCTGTTTGAAGCGTTTATCAAATTGTATATATTAGCAATATTTATTAAATAAGAACCTAGTCTAGATTGTGCCAAAGGCATAGAATCTCTCAGGTTTTGTATCAAACTTTCATTTTATTAATTTATTTTTAGCTTTAAAAGCTTTAAGTGATCGAATCACGTGATAGAGTTAGATTTTTAATTTTATTGGTTAGAATAACAATAAATTTGTACTTAATTATTAATTATTTAAAAACCTTGTCTTACTTAACACCCTTTCCCAACATAATGCATACAACAAAGAAAGATTGCAAAGACATATTTAAGATTTTTTATGTGATTACGAATATGCGGCAATGCATTGCTACATTGGTAGATGCATCCTCCATCTGATGCAAATAAAAATGTATTATGCCTTACTGCATACCCTGTACTGTGAATGCAAATTAGCAGAGTGCGTTTGTCTGTTTGGTATGTCCCATTACATTTTGTTGAGTATTGCTATACTTTGAACCCTAGAACACGATGCCCGAACCGCGTATCTGAAGTCGGTGACAAGTGTGTTGTTATCAAAGACCAGATAACGGGCGTTGTACTAAACACGTCTGATGACATTGTCAAAGTTTTTTGAGAACTACAACTTTTCAGGTAAAAAAAAGCATTCTACCTGAAATGCAACTAAGTATCAATTCATGCATTTAGAAAATATTTCAGAATAAAGCAAAATGTTGCAAGCGTTTGGTCCGTTTAACCATCTCAATCAGATCAAGCTTCTCATGCAACTCGGATTGATCGTTAGCTTCTTCC
>DVPR01000533.1:0-13431 GCA_018239345.1 Oxynetra stangelandi
CTAGAAGATAGAAGAGTCAAGAGCCTCCGAAACCGGCGTGTATGTACGAAGAGACTGATGAATGTAGACGAAGCGCGTCAGGTTTGCAAGGACAGAGATGTTTGGCACTCCGTACTCTCTGCCTACCCTGCTAGGGACCTGGCGTGACGGTTATTTATTTATTTGTTTGTTATGTTTCGAAAAGCATACAGTGTGTATGTGGACCGGAAGTAACTAGTGCCAATTGGTTGGGCATATGTTTCTATTTCTGCCTCGCGTGCAGCTTTGTTTATCAGGTAGGTCTGGGGCTGTGATCTTCGTCAGACTATTGAAGCTTTAAATGCAAAACTATATGGAGAATAAACCATTGGATTCGCTGTAATAAAACCGAGTGATATAATGTTAATGTGGAAGTACCTGTGTATAGAATAGTACATTTTCCAGTATACTTCCACTGTAAAAAATATCATATTTATTCATATTCATTCGTATATTTAAAAAAATATTGGTTTTCATAGGTTAATCTTTTAATCTTTGTCTCATATTTTAATAGAACTTGTTAATTAAAAACGACCAGTAACGTTGGAATAATTAATTAGTGTGGTAAAAAATATATCGATATTCGATTTCAATTTTATAACGCGAAATTGGAAACTGGCCACTTTATTTATTTTTGTTAAAGACATTTTATTTATTTCAGTTATTCTCAGTGAATACGTTATGACTAAACCAATATTATTAATTTTACAACACATAATGCAATACAGTAGCTCTGCATATACAAGTTATGTAAAAATACATATTTCAAACTTGCAAAAAATGTAATCATTATAAGGAAAAAACATTTTATATAACTACACACGCCCATATTCACCCAAAGATACATATTTCAATTTCATTTTATTTCAACTAAGTATGTGAATAATTTGATTTAGTTAATTATTTCATTTACAGGTGACAGGAATGCTTCTGGCGATGTACTTGGCCAAGAAATGTAAGGCAACGGCCACGATTTATAAACTACAAGTTCCGTTACAAATTTAACTTATCTCACTAAAAAAGCTAGAAAAGAGTCATTAGGACATTAAATGAATAAAAATTTGCACCATTTAAAGTTGGTGGTCATTAGGACAAGAAAAATGTAGTCGAAATTGAAATGAATATATTTTTGCAAATTTTAAGTTAATGGTCCTTGGGACACGAGTAATGTTGTCAAAGTTAAATTAATAAAAATTTGCACGATTTAAATTGGTGGTCATTAGGACATGACAAATGGGGTCAAATGAAATGTAGTCAGTTATATTATATAAATATTCGTTAAGTTGGTGGTCATTTAGACACACAAATGTAGTCAAACATATATTAATAAAACTCTGAAAATTTTAAGATTGTTTTATTTATTACTTTACCACTTTACCTACAACTGAATGATGCGAAAATAAATATATATCTTGGGACACCATGTTGCAATAAAATTTATTATCAACATTATTTTAAAATAATAATAAATTTGTTCTTTTCATAGATTATTTTTAAACTTTACATTTATACTTAATTGTGAGTCTAGCAGATAACAAAGCATTAGCTTCGTCATGGCATTCTCCGACAGTTACTCCTTGGAAGATGTTTGAAAGTTGCGGAAGCCAGAACAAATTTTCATTATGAATTTATAGCTTATGAATCATGAATTTATTTTCAACGAATTCAATTCGAGAAGCGTTTACTTAATATTGATCACAATGTTCAGCTAATTAAATAATAATTATTATAATAGTTTGAGATAGTCTCACAAACACACACACACACACACACACACACATTACATTTTGATCCCAAATCATTTATGTGCTATGTGGTGAACAGGCAGCTTGTAAACAATATATTGAGGGCTGAATTGGTTTTAAGCGACGGTTTGGTCAACAATATATTGAGATATTTGTTCAATATGTCATATTTTGTCAATATATTGACTATATAAATATTTGGTCAATATGTCATTTTTGGCCAATAGATTAACATATAAAATGTCACTTAAAACGTCTTTCATCAATTGAATTCATATCGTGCTCGTGCTGGTGCTCAACCTACAAATATTTGTCCTGGATGGGAATCGAACCTACGACCTCCCGCACAACATGTCAGGGTAACTAACCGCCGACCAGGGCAGTGAATCAGTTCTTATCGCGCTTCGGTATTCTATGTATTTTAAAATCTTTGTGGTGTTTTAAAATATTTATGATTTTTTATAATAACGAATATTCTCTTGGCTGTATAGCAAGAGGTAATATCCACTACAAACATACTCAAAAACATTATCTCAGCAGAAGGATGACGCGTACGGGAGCATAAAAATAATTGACCCCTTCAATTGTTTTCTGGTCACTAATGGTTTCTTCATAACGCAATTTTAAATCTTTACTAATATTATAAAGAGGAAAGATTTGATCGTTTCTTTGTATTGAATAGGCTCCGAAACTACTGGACCGATTGGAATAATTCCTTGACCATTAAAAGACTACATTATCCCTGATGAAAATAGGCTACTTTTTAGCTTGGAAAAATGCTTCATTCCTACGGGAAAACGGGTAATAGGATAACGGGTAGTAAGAATTATCTTTCCGTACTTATCTTTTTCCCATAACTTCTAAATGGCTGAATTGGGTTGAAATTCTATACGGGTATTTCGATAATTCCCTGGATGATTTAAAAACACATTTGGAGCCTGTAAGTGGCGCTGCTGTCGGTATGTCACCTACTAATGTTTTATAACAAAGCCGTTGTGCGAGTTGGCTTCTAGTAATTTTGTATAGCAGAAAGAAAAATTAAATAGACCGTATACATAATGGTCTGACCTAATTTTCTTTTACATTTATTTATTCATAAAGACATATTCGAGTTAATAGCGTCTTCGTCGATTCCAAGTAGCTAATAGCGTTATTAAAATATTCATATCCCGCAGTGAGCAAGTGTACTTTCCCATGAAGTTTATTTATAATTCAAAGCGAAATTTGCTGCAGTATCGTCTTACACTCTGTTATTAGGCGGTGGATGCACTACCAATTTGAATGTATTTGCGACATTGAGTGACATGCAATTAATGGCGCCGGCCGATCATTAGAGAGCATCAACTATTCCTTTGATATATAAAATTCATAACAATTGCAAGGGAACATCCATTTAAAATTCTATTTCAAGGAAATATATTTGTCTTCTAATGCATGGCAATTTGAATTTATTGTGTTGGTAATAAGGTTTTAATGGATAGTAAATGTATCTTTGCCGTGAAACAAAGGACGTCCGAAGACAGTGTAATGAAGGGAAAGACATGTGAAATCCCACGTTCTAAATATCGAGGTAATTCATTAGTGTAGCGGAAAGCGATAACGGAATTTATAAGTGCAGTTGATATTGTTTTACAGACTTTATATGTATCGGAACAATTATATATAAAACAATAGATATTTTAATTAACTATTCCATAACTTGTATACCCGTTTTTTATGGACCTAAATAATTATAATTAAAATTTGTTCAACGGTTTAACATATGATAAATGTTTAAATATAACATAGCCACTATCAGGGCATAGAAATAAAACAATCCATTTAATTCGGCTAACGATGAAAGAGAGCCTCTGACATTTAGGACAACCACAAATTAAATCTTCTAAATATTCTAAAATCTTCATGCTTACGATTCGTATATCTCAACAGCCATAAAACTCAGATCGATAAATTCAATGTGGGCTTTGAAGGTGGCACGGAAATCTCTCGCTTATTTTCCCCGCTCAGCTTATGACCATACCCGCCACCGATACCGGCCCGCGGTCGGTCATATGCAATGATCGATATAAATTCAGGCTTCGTTTATTGTGTTCGCGTCACAATCATCGGACACGCCGGGACATCGGGACCTCCGGCTGCACCATGAAGCCCCGGAGCGTCAGATGCATGAAGTTCTTCCTGTCTCTCATCAACATAATATGCATTGTAAGTAGTATCTCTTCTTTTATTCTTCATACGCTATGAATGTTCTTTATCCAAAGTTCTTCGATAAGTTAATTTTTATTTCTCTTTCTCAAGCACATTTTCTGCGTTGATAAAATAGTTCGGACAGTTCAGAATGATTTCCACGTTCACCACAAATCTATGGTATGCCCCAGGTTCTTAAAATTGTCGTGGATTGCGTGAATCATTTTTGATGAACTGCTGGATTGATATGGGTGACCTTACTAAGCTTAGCAAATTAGCATAGTTTTTTTTTTATAAGTCCATATTTGACTACACCAATGTAAATTGCTATAAGGTCTCTATAGTATAAAACTAAAGCGCCTCCGGTGTCTGTCCATCTGTTCAACATTTTGAAAAGTTTTGTACCAGTCAGTAGGCTATTTTTCTAAAGGGTTCGAAATATCATTGGCATAATATTTGTTGAAATTAGCCGCTCTATGGCGACAAATAAAATGTATCTTAGAAACTTGAGAAAATGTAAAATGATAGTATTGTCCCATACGTAACATTGGACTGGGTCGTTACTGCAGTGGTTAGCGAAGCTGACCGCGGAACCGGGAGTCGTGGGTTCAATCTACATTCAGGACAAATATTTGTTTCATGAGCAGAAGTGTTCGTGTATAGGAAAATACCCATACAAGTAATATTGATATGTATGTATGTGCGGCTGCTTACATGCCTATTCTAGGATCAGATTACCGTGTGTGATGTCCAAGATATTATTATTGTATATGTATATATTTTATTTGCATATTTTTCATGTAAACGTGAAATAAATCGGAAAAATGCCCAGGGATCCTTTTAAAATATGTGGAATAATATATAGTGGTATTCCTCATCTTAAATAGTTCTCGAAACATCCACGCGACTATATGTATGAATGTATGTATATGTAATTTTCTAACAGTATGATTTTACATTAAAAAAAAAATATTTACGGCCAACGAAATCGGTGGGCAGTATATTGGATATTGACAATGTTTTTTCATTTGAATTATTCATACTTGACTGTGCGATTTCGGCGCTAGTGGCGAGCTAAGTCATTTACTTTACCCGCAAGTTTTGAAACTTAAGTTTGTGGTCACTAATTTTACCGATGGTAGGAGCTGCAGGAGTTTCTGTGTAATTTTTTTTCATTTAATATTTTCATTTTTCATTTAAGATTTTAAGATAATGTTTTAATTTAATTATTTCCGGTGGCGTGAAAGGTATACGAAGATATACGAGTGTGATGTACATTTAAAATGACAGTGCGTAATTACTATTTATTTATTGAATCGCCAATATAAGATACAGACAGCGTTTAACGTCCTGATCTAAATGTAGCTTTGTTAATACTATTTAAATATCCTTACAACTAGAAGCAGTTCATGACTAAAGATAAGGTTTAAATTAAAAATCAATTCGAATAAAACATAAAAAAAGCATTTGGAAAAATTAAACTAAATAACAAAAAATAAAATTGAGTTGAGCTCAATAAATGATAAATAAAAAAATAATTCATGAGAACCGGAAATATATAGATAACAAATAAAGTGTGAGGTGATAAATAAACGTTCCAAGTATCATTCGAAGAAAGCGGTCGCGTTGTGAGCGCGCGCGGAACGATCGATGGGAAGTTTTAAATAGCGTTATTGATTGTTAGTTAAAAATTCTCCAAGGACCGTTGAATAATTTATAATGACGCCGCAGAGTTTGAAGACGGGTGGGTACATATGTATGTACGCCTTGATTACTTCGTGATACATTTTTCTGTATATAAATATTGTGTACGTGGGGGTTAGCAACCATTATATATTCAATTACTGACAGTTGCAACTTTGTGTTGAAGTCAACGTTGCTTGGGAGATATAGTAACAGACGAGTTCTATTTAATCTCTGCTCTGAAGGGTGAAGAGCTTCCAAATGATAAAAAAAGAAGCGATAAAACTGGCCAAGCTTAAAATACAATTCAATTGTATGTTAAATTCAATGTCAAAATTTAATAGTTTTAAATTAATTTTATTTTCTTGATATGAATATTATTTGATAATTGAAATTAGGAGTTTTGTTGACAAAAATATTGGAACTAAAACTACCATAACTAAAATATTGGAACTTTAAATTTAGAATTATTTATTTATAATTATTTTATTTCTTATATGTAACTTTTTCTGTTCTCATTATTTAACTATTTATTTATGATTTATTAAATTGTATTCAATTTTATTTTATTATATCTATTAATATAGGTAAGAAAGCATTATTAATTTAATGTTATTGTTTATGATATGCTCTCCAGATATTTGGGCTGTTTGTGACTACGATCTGCGTGATCAACTTAAGGGAGCACAGGCGCGGGCCCGAGCAGCAGTCGGCCCTGTCCCGCGGCGTGGCCTCCTTTCTGCTCACCGTGGGGCTGGGTCTCGTTGTCACGGCTGTGCTCGGCTGCATTGGAGCTTTGAGGGAACATGTCAAGACGCTTTATGTGGTGAGTTCTGATGTTAGGAAATTCATTAAGGTTATTCCAAAAGTCATTTTTTTTATTAATCTCCTACGCAGTTAAGTAATATGATTGTTTTATTTCTAGCACGCATGTTTCTTCATATTCCTGGTTTCCGTCGAATTAGTGGTGGGGCTGGGGGGCGCGGTACTGAGCGCGTGGGTGGGAGGCGGTAGTGAGCTTCGCGTGCACTTCTTCTACAAAAACTCCACGGTTAAAGACGACGGACGGACGGACGGAGCGAATAATTCCGCGCTGTGGGATAATTTACAGTCTCAGGTGAGACCTCGTTTTAGAGATCTCTTAATTAACCAATGAATTGTTCTATCCATCGACATTGCCTCTTGCAATGGATTTGAAAGCATTCAAATATGCAAGCAGGGTTACAAACTTTTATTTGATTATATATGACTAGGTTCGGCTAAAGGTTCGGTAAAGGCACAAATTTGTTCATCATATGTATTTAAATTAGCTATATTGCATATTCATATGTATACATTATATTAATACCAAAGGTAATCACCTATAACAGAACCAGTGCTGCGGTGTTGACGGACCACAGGACTATATATTTCTACAACGGGACATCCCCGCCTCCTGCTGTGCTCGCGCTCACCCGCTCCGGGAGGGAGGGGCGCGGCGTCAGTTACACGCCAGCTGCGTCGCTGAGCGGGCGTACTATACTAGGGGCTGCGAAGAAGTACTGCGCCAGAAGAAATCGCTTAAAGGAAACATCTTCATCGTCACTGGAGTAATTTTTGTTGTTATGGAGGTAAGTACTGGTTTTTAATAATTAAAATTGAAATAGATGAAGTATGTTAGGTAAGTATGATGAATGTCACTAAACTTTTATTTATTTATGAAAGAAAATACTATGAATATATGTGCATATCTTTATAAAATACTACAATTTAAGTTATTTGAATTTGTGTTTCTTTTGACTATAGTTTAAAGATATTCCAGAAAAAAAACTAAGACTTACTTTGCAGATTATTTGTATAGTTTTAGCCCTATGGATGGCCAGCGGCGTGAGGGAAGAACGACGGAAGCTTCGAGAAGATCTGCAAGCGCATTTTGAAAGTTAACTATATTATTAACACATCTATATAATATTTAAAAAAATGCCTTTTAACACTGTCGTACCATAGTACTCTTTATATTTATATTGATATTCTTGAGCAAGCCTTGCAAATTTTGTCTAATTAGTATCACATATTAAATATCTAGTCACTTTATTTTAGTAGTTTTATAGGTAACTAAATATATTTTATTAGAGTTACCAAAACGTTCATGGTTCTAATCGAATTTATTATTAATAATTTATTCACTTTAATTTTGTTATTTACAATAAATCGCCACGTGTGTCTCTTAGAAACTTTTCACTAATAGGCTTTGAGCTTTGGCGCGTACCGGTAGGCAGTTAATAATGTTATTGAGAGGCTAGAAGCTGTTGTTAAGGCGTCCGACAATGTTTAACGATTGTTAAACCTTGTCGGCATATATACATTAGATCATACATATCTATAGGTTTATCGTCCGTCAATAGTCTTTAAATAAAATTTGTATAGGCGACTAATGTTATTTAAGTAAAAAAACTTAGTCTTAGAAATAAATCCTTAGTCTTAGAAAGAAAACTTTTGTCTTACAAAGAAAACCTTAGTCTTAGAAAGAAAACCTTAGTCTTAGAAAAAAAAATAGTCTTGATACGTTTGTATGTTAACCAACTTATTAGGAGATATTTGTTATTTAATTTGGCAAACAGTGTGTTATTTTAAATTATGAATAGACAAAGTCCAAAATATATTTTAACGTTTTTCTATACGTTTAAGAATGTAATGTTATATCCATGTACAGCTCATTGAAATTATATCTGATTGCTTAGCTTGAAATGCATTGAAGAAAAAGTGTTCTATATACTCGTAAATATACTTTAAGCATTTTTGTATATTACACAGATGCGGCTTAATCATGTACATTACCTGTAACAGAAAGGAACTAACCGATTTAGAGAAATTGCAACACGTTTGCAATTGGTTTTGAAAATTAGAATCAAATAATTATTGTAGCCTACTTACTCCTACTGCTATCTATTTACTTAATAAGCCTTTAAGTCAGTCAGAAATATAGACCTAATTATAATTATAATTTTCACAAAAACTTTCTTCAAATTTACGGTCGCTAAATGTAAATAATATATCATAGATTATATATACGAGTATGTATATAAGAAACTGTTCGTACTAAAATAACATTATGTCAAACATTTAAGAATTAAGACAAACTAGTATTTCTTGGTTAACGAATCCTAGCTCTATTAGATTGTAGCCACATTGACATAGGAAAATAACCTAGTACAACAAAAGCAGGGCATAGACAATAATGTGAATTAGCTTAGACATTTGGGCTCTATAGACTGTCAGCAAACGACTACTCAACATACTAATTTCAGCGTGCAAAGAAATTGTGTGATCTATATAACTGTAAATAAGATATTTATGTACTGTTATAATAATGATTACATTTTCGAAAAAAGCAACTTGGCTACATTACAAATATGTCTCTTGAAGCCCAAATCATTTTATACGTATTATGATAGGAACAGACAGACAGGAAATATTTTGTTATGTGCAGTAAATATTTTTATTCTCTGTACTTAATGCTCGGTAGATATTGCTTGGAGTAGCCGTTCTTAACTCTTTCAGATATTTACACTTCATTTTCACCCTGTAAGTAGCGTTTGCTCAGTACATATTATAGTCGTACATTATCATCTTACTTCTTTGTATCATTAATATAAAATTATATAATTTATGTACATATGTAGGAGTATGTTGTGCACGTGTGGGGGCGTGTGCTGGCGCATGTGTCGGTGTGTTTGTGAGTGCGCATGCGCTTGTGTGTGTATTTGTCCGTGTGTGAGTGGATGTGAACGTATATATATATATATATATATTGCATTGGTGTACTTAATTAACATGGTGTTCAGTTTTTTCATAGTTAATTGTGTGATGAGTTTGTATTAATACTGACCGCTTCATACAACCTGATGGGGTAGATATTTAAACTCTGTAATATTTATTACGGCTTTGTGAATAATTAATAATTATAATAGTTATTAAGGTTTTGTAAATAATGAAAATATATATTGATTTCACATAGGCTAGATGCCTATCAAGTCAAAAATTGTCGTTGCAATACAAAAATAGTATCCAATTATTTGACGTCCAAAAAATCATTTTTTTACATGTTTTCGTGTCCCGTGTTTCGTGTGGTGTTTGACATCGTAATCACGAACAAAGTTCACAATTAACATATGTACGAATCTAAGAATATGATACAAAAATAAACAAAATAGTTATAGTTATAAATAGTTAACAATCGCTTTCAACTGTAAAACAGTATAGTATTTTAACTATTTGTCGGCAAAAGCTTGAGAGGAAATAAAGACTCAATATCCTTACGAATAATGCTGGAAACAAATAAATTATACGAGATATCTTTATATCGAAATAATAATACTGACACTTAGATTGTTATTTGAAAGAAGCTAAACTAGAAATCGTTTAGAGATTGTACAATAATTATTTAATGTACCTACTATGGAAAGAGACATTTTATGGAGTGAAAAGACGGGCTGCACAACAGATTGTTTTTATTTTTATATCACGTCGATGTTCTGGGTGATATTAAGATCATCATCATCATCATCATCGAGTGGTATTAACATCATCATCATCTGGTTTATATTAACAGCATCATCATCTAAGTGATGTTAATATCTTTCTCATCTGAGTGATATTAATAAGATCATCATCTGAGTGGTATTAACAACAGCATTATTTATGTGATATTAACAACATTTTCATTTGTGTGATATTAACAACATCATCATCATGTGAGTAATATTAACATCATCATTATTTGAGTTATATTCAAATCATCAATCGAATCATCGTGCGCCTTGGGAGAAATAGAAGGTTCAGTTGCAGGTTTCCTCATTGTGTGTGACTTTACCGTAACCGTCATTGTAAACAACGAAGTGAGCACCACGATTTGAACTCGGCAGGCCCGGAGTAGTAAGCTATATTCTAAACCATTACATTGAGATCACTGACTGAGTAACATTACCGATATAACCAGTGTTGGCCTAATGTGTTTGTATGTCCAAGGCCAACAGTTTCGACTCGTTCGAATTTCCCTCCGTTGAGTTTTTATTTTTTCTTAACTGAAAGGCTTTGCTTTTAGCTACACACTTATGTGTTCACAACTGGCAGCAATTCCACGTATAAAACAAAAATGAATTAGTTCCATATATTTTGTTTAGATCGGGCGACAGGATGTTGCGAATTTATCACTATCAAAGCCTTAAATTGGCAGCGTAATATAACTTAAAAAAATAATCTCATGTAGCAAGCTATTGGGCGTGCTATTGCTACCAATTTCAAATAAAATGTCGCTACACCCTTCGATTTAAGCTTTCGAATGTTTTTCTATACACATATTTATATACTTGCCTATTTGCGACATTTTTGATCTTGCGATTTGATGTGCTCTTATTAATACCAATTGCTTCTGGTTTGTCTATACTACGATCTTTTGTCGAATAATTTTGGACATAACCTTCTATTGCTGTACTGTTGGACACTGGACTCCCCTCAGAATAGGATGAATTAGAACCCTTGGAATATTAATTTTAAATATTTAAATAGAGCATACACGAATTATTGCATAACACGAATAAATCTTACCTGTGAAATTTGTCGTGAAAACATTTGCTTATCCCACGTTTTAGATGTTTCCGAACGTCTCTTAATGGCACCAAACACATTATTTCAATTACAAGTATATTTAATTACATTAAAGATCGTCAAATAGCTAACCGCTGTGATACTGAGTAGATACCTAAAGTAAGTGAAGTTGAGATGAAAACTTATACATTTGTTGTACATAGTAGTTCATAAAATGTATTAAATAAGTAGATTAATATTGCAATGTATATAACTCTTCGCTTAGTAAATTACTGTTCTTTGTATCCCGTCGTTGTATGGTCTCTGAGCAGCACAGGTTTGGTCTTCATCATGGTATATGTATGTATATTAAAATACCGTCCGCTAACACTGGATAGGATTTATATAGAAATTTCCGTAACTTTGTACATCATTGCTTTTGAAATAATTCTAAATATATCTATTTGTTATACAATTCGTTTGTTACTACAAACTAACATCGCAACAAGAGCCATATACTTTTTAAATAATAACATGAAGCTGAGTACGTAATAATATTTCAAAAGAAACTGTTGCATAAATATTGATGACAAAAGTTTTGTATTGTCTTCTTAATTGATTCGAAAACAAAATTAATTTAATAATAATGTCTTTATGATTATTTCAGTTACTTAAACTTATGATAAAGCATTTATTATAAATTATTATAAGATAAGATTTATAATTGAAATCTATTGTAAATATGCATGTATGTAAATAGACGTCAGATGTTTTTCACTACCCTACGCATGTTAATTAATAATTTGCTAAGTATAGCACGAGATCAATATGCAAAGTTTAAAGATCACTCGAGATTATTAAGTGATTTAATCATACAAAGTTGAAGATTACTATTATATAATAATTAATTTAACTTATTTAGTCTGTTCGTTACTTAACCAAATAAATGCTTTAATTCTTAGGTTAAAAAATATGCTAGCATCTGAAAAATAAGTGGTACAGACTGTTATCTAGTATTGGCTTAGCATTATTTATATATTCCTATAAAACAATGTGTAGTTATAATAATAATATAGAAGTAGGTTAATGTGATATTTGTAGAATATCTGGATATGACAGAGTAGGTACTATGTGAAAGTAGTGTAGCTCGCGTCGTCTATTAACATCTGTTACCATCCTCGAGAAGGAATGTAGTTAAAGGATTATTATAATTATTTAAATAGTATTTAAATATTATTTTTAATAATATTTTAAGCTGTTTGTCACTAGAAGTTAATATTTATGCAGGTACGAGCAATATGCATTAAATTTGAAGTAGGTCACAGAGGTGTTGCGACCACCAAGGACTGGTATGGTCACCATTAATGTCTCGGACCGGCCGGCACCACTAAAATGGCAAAAAAATCTGCTTTGCCTTAGAAATATGTGTAGCAGCGGTACTGCCTCGGCCAATATTCTTTCTCGCTAAATTGTCTTGGGTATTTTATAAAAACATTAATACTTATTGTTGTAAAAGTTTTTCACTATTCTCACTTTAATAATTTTATTTATCACAATTTAGCTAGTTTATACGTACGTTACTTTGAACACTGAAATAAAATTCTTTCACTAATATTTTGTTTTATTTTGTGAAACCTGCACCAATAAAAATACGTTAAATAACATATCCTTGCCCAACCCTAATATAAGTACTGTTCTCCAAAAAAAATTAAAGCGAATATACTTCTGCCGAAAATATGTAAATTGTATCCGATTGAGATTTATTCACTTACCAAGGAAACAAAGCAACTCAGTTGCTGAACTTGATATAAATGAAAGTGAGTAGGAAATATAAGCGAACTAGTTCCCAGCAGAGACTAGTTCTAAGCAGATTTCCCAATAAGAGAAGTTTGCGTGTTTTTAATGCTCAAACTTCTAGAACTCTTTATCATTGGTAAATGTGTGGCAAACTAACGCGTTGCTCTTAAGAAACGCGCAAGTAGATGAGCGAACGCCGCCGAAATGTTTGATATTACGAGCACAAGAACTATTCACAATTAGTTTAGTAAACTAACTTTTACACTTCATAACTAACGTAGTCTTACTTCAGAAACAATTTTTATATGCTAAATGTTTTTTTTCAACTTACAAACTATCAGAGTAATAAAAATTGGGCATATTTTGAATCTAAGAATATTCTAAAGGTAGGGTGTTTAATAATAACGCCAATAATAAAACACAAACATTTATTTAT
>DVPR01000534.1:0-13431 GCA_018239345.1 Oxynetra stangelandi
CGTCGCTCCACGCCTCCGTTCGATCGGGTAAGTCGTTGCCGTTCGGGTAAGCGCCCCAACTGCATCATATTCTGCCATTTCTTTTTTGCTTTCAATTTTCATATTATCAAATGTTTCTTTGCTATATGTCTCGGTAGCTCCGTGTTTCACAGGATTACGTAAGCTTCAGCGACCCGCTATCCCGTGTAACGCTATACTTTTGTCGGTTTTTTTTTGTTGTTGTTAGATCTTCAATTATATTAATTGTTGGAACCGGCAGCAGGTAAGTAGTAAGAGCTAATAGAAAAATGATAGTTTATACTTATATATTTATTCTTATTGGAACTTTATGTCAGATGTTAGTTCTCGGTTAGTTAACAAACGTTGTTCCACTTTCAGCCTCTTTTCCTTGTATGGGTACGGGTATATTTTTTTATGGTTAACGAGATAATTAACATATGTTTAATTTAATAATGTAACTCTATATAAAGATAAATGGTGGTTTAGCGTTCCAAGTTCGTCTCGAGATTTGCAGCTAAATTACCGACTGCATTTCGTACACATTTCATCCTTATATGGAAATTGTGAACGTTCGTCTAAAATTCCTAATGTCTTAATAGCGAATAATTTACTGAATTTGAATTTTTTGAAGGTAAACCTATAAATTGTAACGTAAGAATTCGCCTTTGGTTGTTGCATGCGAGGAAATTCCAAGATACGCTTTTCATGATTGCATCGTGCATATCAATTCATTGTTCTTCAGAAGTTATTTGGAGCATGGGAACTTTAAAGAATTCCTCGCTTTCAGCTTAGTAGTTTATAAATTAGTCTAAATATTTTAATTAGTCAATAAAAAATGTTAGTTTCTACTTAATATACATATTCGGAATCATTGTATTTCGTTGTTAAGTAAAAATTTTATTACAAAATTACTTATATAAAATGCAATTTTTATAATTCATATAAGGTACTCGTAATACGAATATATTTCTACACTCCGTACAGAATATTATGTGGGTCGTAACATTATTGTCAATATAATTATTACCTACTATTTAACTTTGTTTCAAACGTCGTCACTTCGGTTCTTTCTACAAATACATATGTAGGTATATTCGTTCAACAAATTTTCTTTCTACAAATATTGATGGACGTAAACTGGCAAATATTTGCCCTCTTGTACATACATACATACATATTTACTTATCGATATATGTACTCGTATGTAAGTGCCTGTTATGGCATTTGTCAATTTATATCGTAACACAGTACTTTTAAGGACAGCATTTCAACTGTTAAACACTGTTTAGTATGATTCGTTGCTGCTTCGAGTTGTATTATTTAACTAATTGAATGAATGAAGCATGAAGTATATGAAGTTTGATGATTGAATAATGAAGCATGATATAGGAATTTATTAGGAACACTTGTTAGCAGTGTCAGGTTCTCCTTTGAGAAAATTAGCCATTTAAATTATTTTGCAGTTGTGCAAGTATTATATAATAAATAGGTAAAGATTAATCAGATCGGAAGTGTCGTCGAAAATAACCGTAAAATGAATTTAAATGTTAAATGAAATTGTGTAGATGTAGGTACATATATTTTATATAGTTCAGAATTATTGTCAAATAAATACAACATGTTTTCATATAAAAAAAATTGTATAGCTAGATCTTCGATTGACATTATTTCAAACGATAAATAAGTATGTACATATGTTGATTTTAAATTTGTCCAACGGCTTGAACGGATTTGTAAATGGAGACCAAACGTAAATGGTGAACTCGGACGACGTGGCCAAGACACATCACTGGCGTAGATCTCTTCTATGGAAAATATAAATATTTATAATATGAATAGGTACTCGATCCTGCCTCTCTTACATAGTATGTGCCGACATCATATAAAGCACCGAGGCGACAGTTGTTTAGTGATTAACATTACGTATATTATCATACCTATGTTAGTAAGTATGAAGTCAATGTGTAATTAAATTAAAATATGACATTGATGCATGCATATAAACATAAGTTTATGTCTGTGTAATAATAATTTTGAAATTTATTAACATCATTCGGGTCCTCAGTGTTAATACGAGTGCAATTATTTTATTTATTCTTATTTAATCGACCACATTGGGGTGTTGGAGTAATGCGGTGATACATAATACTTGATGATTATTATGGTTAGAACTTAAGACATCCTATATATAAGTGCCTATCACTATTGGTCATGGGACATACTTAACGATGGAGAAAGACCTTAACCTTCCTTTGCCACGTTGCCCCAGAGCGGTGGCACCGAAATACGGACGAACGGTGTATCGTTTTAAGCGTCATCACCGGCAAGGTTTAGCGAGTATTACATAATCAGAAACAATTGCTTACCGTAGTGTAGTGATCCCATACCAAAAAGCCGGCCGCGCCCAGCGTTGCTTATATAAGTTTATAAATATTTGTCATCTACAATTGTTCCAGAATTCTGAGTCCTTTGTACACGTATTATATACCAAATGACAGGTACATGCGTAAGGACGTAATCCTTGTCGAGTGGGTCTAACCCGGTGGGCGGGGTATCGCTCAGATTATCCGGGATATCATAGAATGCACACATATTTGCGAGATAAATTTGCTTTACCTACCTGCGCTACATACATTGCAAATATTGCTTTGTTCAATTTCGTTTCGGATATATGTTTTAAGTGATATTTTAAAAAAAAAATTTGCTTTAAATTACATTTAACTTAAACGACAAATATCGCGTTCTTTAAACAAAAAAATTTTTACTCTCTTTGAAATCATAACCTTGAAATAAGCTTAAGTTCTTACTGTATTTTAAAAAGTTCTAACATATATTGGAACTTTTGAGAAGAAAAATTTAATTTTTTTCATTGAAATAGCTAATAAATAACAAAATAATTTAATTTAATTAAAAAAATAATTATTAATATGTTGACTCGCACCATCATATAACGTTCAATTAACATTTTCATTACACTAAGGTCATATGCTAATAAATTATGTTTTAATAGAATAACACGATATAAAAAATAAAAGGATAAAATGTATCAAACAAAACCTTCTAAGTTACCATCTAAAATCACTAAAATCGCATGTACAATCACTTATCATACAATCTATTGGACAAGAAAATACTGCTACTGGAAGGGCAAGTCATAACATGTTTCCTATCTCGATATAAATCAGTATCAAGAAGCGAATCACAAGGGCTAAATACACTAAAACTCCCGGAGCGAGCGGCAGCCTTGTCAATATTGATTCGACGGATAGGTTTGTTTACGATGTAACTGTTAACATCTATTTGAACTATCTCTATCCTTTAGATGATTTTATGTATATTTTCTATATACTTTATATCTTACTTTTTTTGTATTTGCTTTTATATATTAGTTAATTTAAATGTATACTTATATAGTTACATTACATGTACCTAGCTACCTACCTACCTGTTGTTATAAAGCAACTAAAGATTAAAGCATGTTTAAACAAAACCCACAAAGCACGTTACAAAAGAATTCAATTAAAAATTAAACATTTAACACTAACACCGCTTAGTGATTCTCCTCTCCAATGCGTTGAATTAAAATAGCAACCAGATTCATGCAACCGAATGCGAAGGAAATATATAAGAGAGATGCATAATAATAATAATTTTACAGACATACGTAAACGCGTCTTGGTTACAATTTCGTTATAATGAAGAGATACCTACTTTAGAGGGGCGGGCCGGAGTCTGCAGGCGCCCGCTCATCGATATCCAGACACTCTGCGCGCATGTGCGGAAACCTGCCGGGGCTCTGAAATTCTGATTCCCCCATTTATGAATGTTAATGTGCGATATCAAAAAAACTCGTCTGGCCACTCGCCTCCCCTTTCATATCACTCGACCTAGGCGCGTCATGGTTTATAAAGTAAAAAATATCCTTTATCGACAACTACCTATAAAATATGATATTTAAGTAAATGTACCTATGTATAACTTTCAAGTGGTTAAATTAAATAATTGAATATTTTTATCAAAGTTATAAAATGGTGGGCCTATATAGCGTTGTAAATTAATAATAATATATTTTGTTCACCGGAACGTTCCTTAAAACAATGGAATGCCGATTCGGTTGCGCAATATAAAAGAACCGCTGACGAATTTTGTATTCGAAATGCAATTTTGTGCGACTCCCACGTCCCAATACGTCGCAAGAAATTATAAAATATTTATTTCGTGTGTATATGTATCTACCTAGTAAGCTACGCTTGCTCAACAAGATTAATTTTCGGTACACTTCTGGTTTGTCAAGGATCCAACCGAGAAAGACGTTCACATAGCCGGCTACCTGTTATCCTTACTGGGTACTAATTTTATCGTTCCAACAAACGTGCATTCCGTGCCCTCGCACCCTAAAAGTAAATAACGCCCGGCAACACTAAAGGAATTTAATATGCTTTAGTGCGTTAAACGTTGGAGGAGCGAAATTTATTTAAAACATCTATTCCATTTTTAAATCATTTATTGTAGTTACGAATTTTTAAGGTATTAGGATTTTTTTCTCTATAAATTTTCGAGCCGAAATATAGGGAAAGAATCGTAGATTTTAGAAATGTCCAATAAAATAAAATATTTTATTGCAAACATATTCAATTTACACTTGATCCGACATCGAGACATAGTAAATACATTACATATTACTTTTCTGGGCAAGTTGGTTCAAAGTTCTAAATTGAAGCAGTTGCTAAGTGTCATATTTAAACATGTAGAAATAAGTGAAACTATGGACGACAAAAGCATTAATAAAACCTCTGATAAAAGTTTTGAACCGTCGCGCCGTGGGAGGGGAATTGCGTGACAGAGTTGTATGAAAATTAATGCATTTTATTACCCTGCCGACTTATTTTCATTGTCATCAAACTTTCAAAGTTCATAAACAGCTGCGTAAATAAATAATATGTTCTCGGTTTCTGCCTCGCGTGTCCCAAGTTATGCCTTCTTCACAATTCACTTTTATGGTCTTGAGTTGTTCCAAAGTACCTACCCATTATTTTAACTAACGATCTTACATTATGAATAGGACTTTTGACAATTTTACACAATCAATAATGTAACTTTATTAAGCATTGTTACCGCGCACGACTGAGGATCGTGATATATTGAATTTCTATTTTGACATCTGTTTTTCATAAAAAGAAGTATTCTAGCTTTATGAGCATTTTGGGACTCCCAGAATACCGGCGCTGGTTGTTCCTCAACAGCCCGCAGCACGCTGAGCGTGTCTCTTTTCATAGCTATGAATAAATTATTCTCTTTCTTTCTATGAACAATAGTTAACTTATTCGATTTTTAACTCTGTCAGTCTCTCCTAACATAATTGAGTATGCACATAGAATACTGAATGAAAGACCCATTATTACTAATATTATCTCAATCTTAAAAAGATCCCAATCTCATACTTGTTGGCCGTTTTGGTGAATTCTCGAACGAAACGCTCCATAATAATTCATTGCAACATAATCCGAGTTATCTTCTCTAAATAAAGTTTTATCAGCGCTACCTGTTTACCAGATGACAAACAAATGGAAGTTTAATCTACTTGATACGATATTATAAAGTGAACGCAAACACTTGATATGGCAGCTTCCGTTGCCCTAATCTTTTATCTTCAAAGTGTCTTATTATAAAGCAAATTTAAGTATTAATTGGGTTAGCTTGATAATCGGTTATCTTCACTGTGGCTCAAATTAAGGTACTAAATGCTTAAGTGTAATTGTACAGATATTTTATTTCTTTCTGAACAATTGATAGTAAATAGCATCGTAAATAAATAAAAGCAAAATGATTCTCTAAACAGTAATTTATTATTTTATGATTGAAAGCATTGTGTCCTCCAGGAATAATAGTCTGACGCAACATAACAACTGTATAGTAAAGAGAAGTGGAACTAATGTGGAAACGAACTTAAGTATGACGCAAAGTCGTGTTTGGTGGTAATATGAACTTTAATGAAACGCCAGGAAGCATACAATAAATCCTGAGTCACTGACCCCGTGACTTGAATATGTATAATTCCGTTATGCGAAACGCGGTTTGTTAGAATAAAAATAACTCTACGAAACTATCATTCGACTAGACTCGTAATTGCGATTAGTCATACAACCATTGACATTTATTTTTATTATGTTATTTGAGTGGAAGTTTTTTGATGTTTGGTGATCGTAAACAACTGATGCGTGGTTCTAAAACACCAATATTGATTAATGGAAATATTATGGATCAAATTAAATGTATTATAATACAAAAGTTGACAGGTAAAATCTTAATTTTATATCGAAGTGAAAGTTATAACGTTCCTCTTTTCAACGCCAAAAGGGCTGCGTAGCAATGTGGCAAAAATGTCGTTCAATTTATCCCCAAATTTCGTCCCGACTGGTCCCTTTTTGTTGCCATCTGCGCGCCGCGCCGAATCGAGAGTCCAGACAGCTCCACCCTAAAAACCGTTTAGATGAGATGCCTATTCTTTCGCACGCTTGTCAAACTCCGTATCTTTATCTCTGTCTAAACGCTGGAGCGGCCAGGACCTGTCGTCCGTCTCGTTTTTGCACATGCGCTCAGATTGTTCCATCCTTTCTGGCTCGTAGTAATTCGTGTATTTCCGCTTCCCACACGAATGGCAGCCATGTTTGGCGGGACGTCAAGTCAACGCCAGTTTGACGCGATCGAGCAGGATGAACAAGGTCGGTTTCCATCACTGGAAGCTTCCAACATTAATAAATTAATATAGATAGTACTTTTATCCGGTCACGCAACATTTTCTTATAAATATTTATGATATGTGTGAAAATATTTCAGATGCCGGCATGAAATTTCTACATGGAGTGCATGATCGACGAGAACATCCGGCAATGGTAAGTTATACATAATTGGAGTTGATTATTTATTAATTCGCACAGTTTCCAAATTTATAATACAATTTTCTTTATCATAGTATGTAATATTACAAAATCCAATTTTTTTTATACGCACGAAAAAAAATATGTTACTAAATGCCCCCATCACGATGCGTGCTGATGTACATACCTAATAGTTAGAATTTAAAACGATCTTTACATATCATAGCCATTAGTCCATTCACATTTTTCTAAAAAGTTAAGAGTTGTCTAAAGCTTGAATATTACTAGTTCAATGTAATTACTATTGAAAACATAAAAATATTTTTTCATCGCATATCCAGATTACCGAAAATTTTGCTTTGACATCATTGTTATTTATATAATCATTGAAATTAATAATGTATAAATGACTCTAGCAAGTCAATTCATTGCTTCATTTTTATTATTCTATTTAGGACGAAACATTGAACATTTATTATTCAAATTGAATGCTTCCTATAATGGGAAGACTGACATTCATTGCACAGAGCAGAATTTCTAAAAATAAAACTCCGCCGACGATGTTGATGGAGTATTGTAACTTTTACGAATATGTTTTCAATATACAAATGGATACCATAAACTGCATAAAGACGTGGCTGTACCTACTAGACAATGGCTGCTATATGCGGTGCATTAAACTGTTTAACAAAGAAGCCCTGATAATTGTTCAGAATGGGCTTTCTAGGTCGGTGCTCTTAGCATCCCGACTTTCGGTTATTCGATGATTCTTTTTTGAACGTTACTAATCGGGTTAATATTTATTGCTTCCTTTCCACTGGAATGTATCATGTATTCCTTTTTGTTCATAATTAAGTACATACCTGTATATGGTAGGTATATATGTTATAGCTTGGATGTAAAGATAGATAAAATAATTTCGCCACAGCGGTTTGAGGTTCGTGTTTCGACTCGCAACGCTTATTTTAATTAGTTACTATGCGTTATTCACTGTTAAATTCACAAAAATATAATAATGTAGGAAAATATAAAAAGGACTTACACACATCTTATTACGTCCATAATATTTTTAAAGTGTATTCAGTCTGCGGTTACACTTAGCCAGTTTGGTGGACTACGGGCTTGATGTTTGTTATACTGCTAGTGGTCTTATAATGAATTCAAATTGTCAAAGTTTGAATTTGAACAATAAAATACAGTTTTTTTTAAATTAATTGCTGTAAGTAATTTTCTGAGTCATTGAAAATTTTACTTAATAGTAAAGGAAAAACCAGGACGTAACAAAATTATCACAAATTTTCCATTAACCTTCGCGAAAAATTCCAATTTTATTCCAAATTTAAAATATTACTTGCCATAAAATTCTAAAAAAGTATAATATAAAGCAAATTACGGTTAAACGGTTATCAAAGACAAATACATATATCAATATGTATCACACTTGAATCTTATACATATAACATGTATAAGATTCAAGCTTTAATTAACTACACGCAAAGGACACCTTCCGTTCGCTACGCTGATTATTAAATTTCATAGTTCTAATTTGAATGCTACCTATTGCTTTGTTCGTCGCCATTGAGCAACTGTAGCAGATGATCTAACTGATTCCCATTGTCTCGTACTGGTTCGATAAATAGAAATGCAAATGGCCCCCGCACACTAGCATGTACCAGTGCCAGTTCCAGTCAAGAGTACTGGCGTGAATGTAGAGACGTAACTTCAATGACTCCAGTTCAATGTTTCGAATAATACATGTTTAAGTCTCTATATTTAGTTTTTACTAAGTTTTTTTTATAAAATAGATTTTTTATCATGTATTACAACTATACGTAGAATTATATATAAAGCGTATAGAATTAGGGTTGAAAATCATGGAAAATTTACTTTTCTCGAAAATTACTACCGAGTCTAACTTTTCTATATTAATTATAGAAATTTGGAAATTAACCGATGCCCTCAAATGTACTATGCCAATTAGCGCATTATCTTCATTAGATCGGTTGGGTGTTGCAATGGTAACAGTGGGAACAATTTGTGAAATTGTATTCCGCTCGTGGCTGGCAAATTCATATCATCCCGTATGAACAGCGGCAATTATGCAGAGCGAGCTAACAAAACGTGTAAATGGGCCAATTACCGCCGCTATGTAGGCTGCCATACAATTAGTGGCTAGCTAATAGTTTTCATCACCAATAGTTTCATGTTAGTCGCACCGAGGAAGCTCATCAGACAGAGAACGACTCTCGTTGCGACCACTTCGGTTTTCGGTTGTCGCCACAATATTTTATTCGTTCTTCTTTTGTTTTGGCTGTATCATAAGTCAGTTTTATGATACTCGGTATTATGTTTGCTTTGTCCATCCAAGCAACTGTGCGCTCGGCATTATTATCATTATCGTTGTCGTGGTTTTTTTGTCCGATGTTACGTTGGCGCCGACAGTGTTAGGTAAGTGTTCCGCTTACAACAATGTTTTTGTGTTCCTAATTTTCCATTACACTCGTATTATTCCAATTTGCACAGAGGCAAAATAACACGGCTAATTGTCCGTGAAGCAAAATTATTTGCCAGAAGTAGGTCCACTTTGCAAGTTTCTCGAGTGAAAATGTTCTTATGGCTTTACATTTTGCAACGGAGGAAATTTATGGTAATGACAGTCGTGTTGTTGGAAGAAAATCTTGCCCATTTTCTTCTCGTTCTTACTGTTTATCCGATACGTAATTTCGCGAGCATCTAGCAGTATCGCTGTAATAAAAGTAGGATGATAAATTACCCACATTTATTACGTATCTACTGTATAAATATTTAGTGGCTAATAAATCAATTTAATCTTTCATCTATTCAGAAATGGAACAAACCTGATAACGATCATTTGCAATTTAAGAATACCATAAAGTAGCCCTCGAATGCTTTAATTTGAAAAGTCTCTTTTGATAATAAAACACACCGAAAAGTCTGATGTAACAGAAATAAACGTCCATTATCATTTTAATAAATTATAATCTATGTAACTACGTTTTAGTTTCAGTTGAGTTTTTATTATTTTTCACTCTCAGTGAAGTTAATTTAAAAACAATTTTTAAAAGATTTTAGATCATTATCTATACTGTGTGTGTGTAACCTGTAATGGAAATATCTGCGCCGACAATGGATCTAATCAAGCCTAGACAGAGTTTCGCAACTAGTGGGCCGACCGATCAACAGATTCATCCAACAGCTGCTCATTCGGCCAAATACACGAGAGCTTCGTATAAGTCTCGAGCTTTAGGAATTATACATTTCGGCGAGGGGAGCCATAATAGGCTGGTGAGAAGGGGAGGTCAGGTTAGAGTGGATGTAATAAAGTGGGGGTCCGAGCCATTCATTCGGTCCCGGGCCGGGGGCGGGCTCATTGCCCGAGTCCGGAGCACGCATGCGCGTCCCCTGACCCAGTTGCTAGCGCCGCCGCGCCGCGCCGGATACCGGCCTCGTTGCCCCAAGGTTGGCGTTGGCGAATCAACCGATGAATTCGCGACCGACACAGACAGACTTACTGACGCGCCGGTTTTTTTTTTCAATCGCGAGCCACCGCAAAAACCAGTCGGATTCATTTTTTACAACGCTATTCATATGATCCGTATCTAAAAGTATCAAAGCAATTTGAATAGTGTTAGATAACAATCGTAATTATAGAATACGCGATTCCGACGTACAACGTGGTTATCGATCGCAAGCGTTCAACTAGAGGATAGAGAAGGCGGCCAAAATGGCTTCGGAAGCCAATTGAGTCGAGTTCTTGATTTCGATGAAATTTTGTGTTCGTCCATCCGTCCGTGCCTATCTACATATATTGGGTAAGTCGAAATAAAAAAAAATATCTTTCCACCGGACTACGAAACGTTATACTGGTTCGTTTCCTATTGATTTTTCCGAAAAACGTATCGTGTGCCTCACAGTGATGCAACACATGCGAAATGGCATTTATTAATATTGCGTATCCAATGTATGTTAGTACGTAACGCGCTTTGTTGAATACTAATTAGCGCGTCCGTTCTAAAACGTACACTCGTTACGGACGATTTCCTTCCGTTCGACAAACATGTCATTTGTTTAAATTTAATATTGAAAATGTTCTATGCACCCAACTTTCCTTTCGGATAGATCTTCGCTTCGCAACCTCGTTGTGACAGTTTGGTGTCTACATAGATTTTTTGAAGTCATTTAACGTTGAACACCGATGCTGTTGTTCAAACAGCGTCGTCCTCTCTTGTCTCGGATGTTTGTTCAACCGCTAGCCTAAAGATAGCCTACTACAATTACGATGATCATCGATTACGTCGGCGACTTTACACCGTGACTCGTCAAACGCCTTAATAAATTCATTGTGCTCCCGCCGACACGCTTGTGTCGTGCTGTGATATGTTTTTTAATCGGTTAAACGCTACCAAAAATTACATCACCGGCTTCTAAATATGATCGATGTGTCTACGTAAAGGCGTTTTAAATATATTTAGAATAAGCGATTCGTAACTTGTTCGTTTGTTCACTGGATAATTTCCCACTTATTTCAGATGCAGCGGACCCGACGCGGCTCGAGCGGTGTGGCGGCAGTGAAGTCTATCTACCTTAATTGCATTGTTTTTAATTAATCAGCCCATTAATATTTTCTATACGTTTATATAATATTATTATTTATTCACACTATTGTGGACTTTTTTCCCATGGCATTTTATTGTACGCGTATTTTAAATATGACTACGTAAATCTATTAATGAACTTTTACAATTTTTGCTTTTTTATACAAATAACGTTGAGAAAATTATTAAATAGAATATGGAGAGGTATTAATTTATTGGGTAAGAATAGGTATTGTAACATAATGGGTTGACAATGTATTTTCAAAGAAAAAATCACAAGTTAGTGCAAAAGTTATCTAAAGTCATAGGTGTATTATATAATCTTGTAATATAAAAATTAAATGGAGGTGATAGTTCAAGTCACTGTAGATGTTTTCTTATAACTAATTAATAAAGTAATAAAATATTGTTGATACTATAATGAATAAATACAACTTCACATAGTTTTATAGGAAAAAAACTTATTATTCATTGTAGGTGAGCATTTTATGATGAGTCTTTATGTATGTGTAATATCTTAGAAATTATCTTAATTTTCGGTAAGGTTTATAGGGTTTATGAAGAGAGAAGAGATTGAAAGAAAAATTTGGTGCCATCGGCATCAAAATTAGTGCCCTACATCTACCCTGTAGATCCGAATTTGTTTGAAGTGAGGCGACAAATTCGGTTCTAGAGAGGTTTGTGTGGTGCACGCACTGCGACTTCTCGAAGACTGGTCGCGCCACTTGGACAGAAAGTTGCTAGAAACAGACCAATGAGTTTTGCGAAGAAAAATTGTTTTTTTTTTTTTAGGTTGCAATTTTCACATTCTTTTTTAATAGCACGCGTTTGGTTAACGATGGTTGTAACATGTATTTGTCAAAATGTGTAATTCAATTTGATTGAATTTCGACAATTTTTATAAAATAATTATTTTGTAAAATATTTTAAATATAACTTCTTTACATACAAACTGTGATTTTTTAAACTGAGTATTAAAACAAAACAAAACTATTATACACAGTTTGAAGACAGATAGCTTTTTTTTTTACATTGTAACCTCAATGACTAAGCAATTAATTTCTTATTCCAGTGTTACATAAAATGAAAATCGTACCAAGAAACTAAAACTGTCTAAAAGCTATAGAGCGACGCGTGTCATAAAATTTATAATATAAAAAAACATTTCCATGTAATAAACTGACCTCGGCAGAATCAGGGCTGTCTTTTTGCGAGTTAACTCACTTTTGTAATATACTCTGATCCATAAACATAAAGTTATGGGACAGAAGCAGGAAAAATAATATTATACCGTCAAATGGCCAAATTAATTAAACGTGGATTAGATACTTTGTTACTATAAACATAACTCAGGCAGCAGTTCGTGCTATTAAAATTTACAACTTAGTAAATACCTTGTTACTTAATATATAATTGTCCTTGATCAATACAACCACAGCATAATCCTGCAAGCATAGCCATGCCTAGAACTCGTGTTAATGGTATATTTGATATAAATAAGGAAAATATGAAGTTGTTTAATTACATATTATAAAAAGCTCTTACGTTATAATGATAGCTATCTTTATAAGGTTTTCTCTAACAGTAAGCATGTTTATATATTCTTTATTTATATTTGGTTTCAATTTAAAACACCCAACCTAACACATTTTAAGGCAATTTTTTCACATAAAATCAATAAAGTTTTAGTTAAATCTTAAATCTAGTTAAAACATCATTATCATTAATATTATATATTTGTGATCTGTCTATGTTCACAGTAGGGTACTACAGATAATTTATATTTCTTTATTAAAACAATTATTGTAGCTATAGATTTGTATATTTTTATACTGGTTACCTAAGGTCGTAAAATTAAATATATCAAGTCAAGAGTGAATAGGCACTTTCTAGGCAAGCGTGCTTCATCCTAGGCTGCATCCTGCTTTCCATCAGGT
>DVPR01000535.1:0-13422 GCA_018239345.1 Oxynetra stangelandi
TGTAAGTATATTCCGATGTTTAAGTCGGGAATAACCGAAGTAAGCTATTTTAGTACTCTAGCTATGGATACTCCCTAGCTCTCAGAAGGCAGTTGACTCTATATAACCTTAATTTTATAGCATCTGTACGTCCACGTGTTTTATAAGAGCATATTTTCTAAAAGTGCAAGTGACAAAAAGGAATTTGAAAAAATCATATAAAAATAATAAGTGATTCTTTATTGAATGAAATTCACCTTTTTAAACCGTCATCTGTAAACAATTTAAATGTTTATATAATGTATTGATTTTTATCTTAATTGCCATCTCGTACAATGCCAAAGAAGTTTTACTTCAATCGCGTGTGAACGTTACAATCTTTTAATTTTTTTTACATCCGAGGGCGTCTTAAGGCGTTTGTTGCGATAGGTAAGAGTCGGTAAGCCTCTTGGTGTAAAAATTTTTGACAGAAACGACTATCTGTAACCTCAATAATCCGCGAGGGAGAGCTGTGGTTTCTTATTTATCGGAATAGTTGAACGACATTACAACGACACGGAGTTGTAACGATGGCTAAACAGTTATCCGATTGGAAATTCCGAAATGTCTTTAATAAAACATGAAGGAAACATTTTAAATTCCCTTTTTATTTACAACGCGACTTTTGTGAATAGATTATATGAGAACAGAACAAATACTATGTATTTTATACTGCGTTATATTATTTCACTTATTCTATGTTAGGCAATCTTCTCTGCGCTTATGACACTGAGGTGTGGACGTATCTAGAGATGTTTGCAAGGTTTCCAACATTGTTGAGAGAAGTTTTTTTGTCATTTGTTTCTAGTTCTGCCAGTGGAAAAACGTCCTAAGCGTTGCCCTGCTCCAGATAGCAGGTTGTTAATATTAATAATGTATTCAGGTGTTTATTATCAGTTTTTCTTATAGTTTCTTATAGTAGTATATAACCAAAAATTCTTATAGTATATAACCCAACATTATTAGAAAGAAAAACCCAAAGTTGCAACTGCACAGAGTAAAAATGTATAGAGCAAACAAACACAGAGTATAAAGTTTCAGAGAAAACGCAAAGACGGTTTTAATGTCGTCCGTTTAACAGGAAGGGAGCCGTACCACTACTGTCCAAATAAATTAGTTAACTAAGTTGTTTGTTCGATGAACGAGCCCATACTTCCTAATTAGCTCTCGCAGGCGACAATTAGCCGGCCGTTCAACGCTCAGTCGCGTGTTGCAAGTGAGAATTTTTCGTGTTTTCCACTCTTATACACGTAATTAACGTTCTGTTTTTGCGTCGACAGTGCATTTGCTAATGAGAAAAGTTCTAATATAATTGTAAAGAACTTCGACGATACTCCCGTTACTGTACTTTTGACTTCGACTTCGTCATTACGAAAATTGAGCGCCGTGGGGGAACAGATAATAAACATCGTTAACGGTAATTGAAATGAAATAATGGTAATAACATTAATGCAATTAGATTACTCAAAGATTTGGGAATAAATATTATTAGGTTTACCAAAACGTGTTTCGTATTAAAATGCATCATCGCTTACCAGACGTGATCCCGACCAGAGCAAAATTATTTTACAGTAAGTTATATTGTCAATTAATTGTATAATAATAGATATTTAAGTAAACGGTCTTATGTAATATGAACTAATAAAAATATCTGTCTTGGGACATCTCCACACACGGTGCTTATTTATTTATTCAAACCGGCAAAGCACTTGTGATACCGAAAATGCTGCACGCGTCCATAGGCGGCGGTAACCACTTACCATCAGGTGGTCCGTATGCCTGTTTATATGCTTATTGGTTATTACACTGGTAAGTGTCAATTCAATTCAATTCATTTCTTTCATTATAAAGTATATACAATACGCTCAATGAAAATATCAAAAGGCTGGGTACATAGGCTTTAAGTACCATTCAAGCTTCGGTACGGTAGACTTCGGTAGTCACTTGAGTTTAATGTGCAAACCGCAATTGTAAATAGTAATTTTTCAATAATGCACTTAATGTCGGTTTTATGATAACCAGACGGCTGATATACTATATTCATATTTATTAATGTATGTAAGATAAAGATATTTTGTTTAATTTCCGATATGAAAAAAATGTACCTAATTTACATTACATTACATAAACAACTGTTTTGAATGGAATTGAAATCCACGATTCCCGTTTCACCGGTGGGGTTAACTAACGAATATTTAAAATAATTGAAATAGAAAATCATTTATTTTTAAATAGAAACACCCATTGTAAAAGTTTTACTGCATAAATAATCTACGAAATTAAATTAGTCATAGGGGTGATTATCAGCTAAATGTCTTGTCTCACGGAGCATGATTAGGCGATGTCTCGAGAGAAAGAATAGATGAATTATCCACAAGAATACAAAATAGCATGATACAAATTGGATGAACGAAAACAAAAATTAATTATTTTTTGTTAATGTGCAAAACGGACATGTAATCAGATGTTATGTGATCGATCGATGATCTATAGAAATTTGTTGGCAAATTTTTAATATAATAATATCTGGGGACATTTTTCCATACTGTCATCTGATTCCATTACACACATACTCGTAGGTGTTGCCGGTTTTATAGTAATAAGACGGCAGACATATGTGCATATATATAAATATATACAGAGATTCTTAAACCCAGACACGGATAATACACTTGTGTTTATCTTTCAAATATGTCCCGGATCGGAATCGAACTCACGACCAGTCACAGGCAGTCAGCTTCATTAACCGCTGCACCAAAGGGCAGGTCAAAATACATGAACTGAAATAAAGCTCCCGGTGACTGTATACAATGATAATGCAACAAGTCGCCGGGTCTCATTCCCCGGGGATCTATTGGCTGTTCCCTTTTCTCTATGCTCGCATAAAGAGTACTTATGTATAAGAGATTTTCCTATGGAGCCTTTTAGAAAGATAATTAAAATGTATACTTGGTAAAATGTAAGCTGCTACGTTTTTCAATCAATAAAAGAATGAAGAGGACACAGCTCTTAGAAGGAGAGAGGGCTGCGTGTTCTTGAAATCAAGGACCTCAGAAGTGAAGCTCAAGATTTTAATAGCAACTATATAGGTAGACGTTCGGGGCTCGAGACAGTAATACATGGGTATATAAGTTTCTTGACACGTGACATAATAAATGACAGGAACTAAAAAAATCTATTGTTGAATAAAATTTTTGTAAAGCTCAATAGGTTTTGAAATATAAAAAAAAAATTTTTGATGTAAAATATTTTTATTACTTTAGGTCTTTGTCAGATAAAAGATTATATATATGATGCAAATGGTTATGTATAAGAGATTTTTCAATTAATTTTTTCAGATCAGTTTTTGAATTTATGTAGCTTTTAAGCGTGTTACTTCTTGAACACTAACGGTTGCCTGCATATTAAAAATATATATATAAAATCAATAATTTATGTATTCGACCGCTTTAATAATTTCGAATTATATTAGGTGACGAATTAAAGAGAATTTCGGTATTAGGTTGCGTAAATATTTTTGTATTATATTTAGAAGTAATAAATATGCTCGAAGTTGACACGAAATGCTTCCATAACAAATCAAACGGAGCACTTTAAAGTTCAGTGAGTGGCTGCGACCATAATGAACGCAACTTCCCAGCCATCGACCATTCCAACATTGGTTCCATTACTTTTCACTAACTTCACAGCGGGGGAAAACATCGTTAAGAAATCTGCACTTCGAAATGTTGAGGAGAGCACGAAAAATGCGCAAAAACTTCGAAGATTAATTCAACTGCTCGTTCGCTGTCACTGGCGTCCTCTTTTATCTTAGCTCACGATGACTTACGAATCTCACTATAAAATGAATGCTCAATCGATACTTTGATTGAATCCCTTGAGTGTATTAGTGAAGAAATTCTGATCCTTATTTAGAAATTGCATATTACCTTCATAAAAAAATACAGAATGTTTGAAACTGGAAGTATTGTAAAATACGGATTTTTTTAAATTTATAAATCTTAATCTTTTTTTTTGGATTAGAACATAAAAGTTATAGGAAAATAAATGATTCAATGTCTGCATTAGATGGGTACAGTACTGAAATGTACATACATTAGATCAAATGCTAAACGTGAAGAGTTCAACTAAACTTCAATTAGTACTTTAGACCAAACGATTATCCATATTCAAAGTTAGATCGCAAGTTGGTAAAATAGCGTGAAGATAGTTAACAAATTTTTATCTCGGTAGTTTCGATTTAGCTCAATCTAAAAATGCATTTTATTCTCCCAGCACTTTTCATAATTAACATACATGTACTTTTCCCATAGTTATCGTACTGTACTTAAGTAATGGACTGGTTCTTAGTAACACGCGGGTATGTATGTGTATCAGCGATTGATAAATAAATTAATGGTCGGACCTCTTGGCTATTTATTCACCTGTCGGCTCCGTAAATCTGCTGTTTATCGTGGGCACTACAAAGAACATGAAAAATGCGGAAAATTTTCGAAGATTAATTTATGTCTCCGTTCGCTATCTCTGGTACAGTCTTTTTAGGCTTGCGAGGAATCCCTAAAGATACAATGAAACGTATATTTGCTAAAAAAAAATTTTTATTTAGACTTTTTATAAAAAAACGTTAAGCTAATTGAAATGGTAGTATCAAAGATATGACTAAGCTTACGATAAATAGATTACGCGGTCATAATAATGAGTCATCATACTTTTGTGCGACCACTGCTAGACTAAGGCTTATCCTAATGATCGCCTTCGCGTCATTACCTCGGCTTGATAGGTTCCAAAATAAAATAGATAAAACGAATACACTGCAATTTTGCATGGACTTCTGCAGATTATTTTCTAACCTAGCATACATTTGGAATAAGTTTAAATGAGCAGGTATTTTCGGAATTCAGATGCACGTACTCATTTTTGCAGCCTAAACATAAAGTGTTTGTGACGAAAGTAGTAGGAAGATAAAGGAAAGTTTGTCCGGAGTCTTACTTCCAAAGACTAGCTTTAGCTTACCTGCCTATTTCTGCTGCAAAATAGCAGTGCTAAATGCGGTGACTTCGGTGCAGGTGTTCATAGGTCTGTTTATTACTGTTATAATGTAATGTAGGCGACAGCTTGTTAAGATAGAGTACCCAAAAAGAAGCTCCTGATATAAGAAAGCTAATCAAAATGCACATAAAATCTCGCTTAATCGAGGCGCTACATTTGAGGAACACGGCTGCACACATTCGCAATATTTCAAGACACTCTTCAGCACCCATTACTCATGTTGCATCGTTTTATCTGCGAAGTCTCTTGGCGCCGCCTTAAGTGGACTTCTGACTTCTGCCGCGCAGTTTTTGAAATATGCATTAATTTACACAAATATACGACTGAGAAAAAGTGTCGTTAGCAATCACAAAGTACATCTTAATTAAAATTGCTTTTTTAATGTTACAGTAATAGGATTAATTTGCTACAGTGCTTACTTTAAACTAATTTTCCTTTATGTAATAAAATTTTATATCTTAATTTGAAATACAGCTTTAAGTAATTGGAAATGGGATAATTATGTCTTGCATAATTAATAACTATGTAAGTTAATGACAGTAAAATGCCATAACTTTTGTATCTCGACATTTGCGTTTGAAATATTATAATACACAAAATAATCTCAATTATTCGGTGTGCTGAAATAAAATAATTCTATATATTACATTTCTGAACTACAGACAGTTATAATATTTATAACTTTTTAATGATATATCATTTCTCATTTTGCAGCGTTTTAACTGCTTGATCTCTAGGGGGTTGCCTCAAATGCCTTTTACTTACGCCTTCAATATTCTAGTTTGCCCCCTTCTGTATTAACTCAAATAACTTTTAATGTTCTAGTAGATCGACTTCGGTGAGTGGTTAGGACAGTTTGTTGCGGTGGACAATTAAAATAAGTATAAATATTAAAGCGATTCCACCGGTGCTCAGCGGTCATTTTTCATATTGCAATGTTTTATCTGCGTTGTCTCTTGGCGCCGCCTTAAGTGAACTTCTGACTTCTGCCAGTGGTCCACTTCTGACGCCGTTTTTGATGTGCCAGTTTTTTTAATTAGCGTTCATAAGATTGTTAGTGGATTTAAAGACTGTGTTGCTTTTTTGTTTGTTTTCAATGGATAAATATTTTGGAGAATACACGTCATTACTGAATTCAATATTCAAATTATTTTCTGAACATCGATATTGTAATTCATACTGGGACTATGTTAAATATGTGAGAACAAGCCGGTATTTCTTTCTAGTAAGACTTGTGATGTCAGTATTAATATTCAGGCTATTATATAATGCGATTTTTATTATGCTGATCAATATACATTAGTACGAGTATATATATATTTGTCTAATTAACTGAGCAAACTTTTTGATATATAAAATGGTAAAGTTTGTATATAAAAATATAGTATGGCTAACAATTTCAAAATGATATAAAACACGAGCTAGCCGTGGATCTTATTTGCACGAAATATTTTTTTAACCTAAAGACACAAAATTATGTTTTAAATTAAGCCAGAGCCATAGGCTTTTTCATTATTTATACGTGTATTAAATCATTTTAATATTGCATGCCTATTGAACAAAGAAGACTAAAATACCTTTTTTAAACAATTACATATATTCAAACAAAAAGAAACGTGTTCAAATTAGTTGGATTACGTATTACCTCGGATGGCGGATCATGGGGAGCTCGGCAACAAAATGTACCGGTAAAAGTGGAAAGTGACTATAATGTCTACATTTTCAATTAATTGAACATCTGCCCCAATTGAGGCCAAGCGCTAGATTAGCCGCGACCCTAAATTAAGCATTAGCCGATTTAACGATAGGACTGTGATTTTGGGACGCACTGTGATCGTTGCGGTTTTCAGATGGCCGTAGAATTACTTCGGCCACTGGCTAACTAACTTTGCTGTTACCGATATTAAAGGTTATAATTGCATGTTGTATTCAATTGAAATAGTAGTCGCTATTATATATAATAAAATAGTCAAAATTTCAATTGGTGACAATTGGTTATTGGTTTGGCTCTTTTTATAAAATTTTATTTTTATTTAAAATTAAATTTTTTTATATTGTATATGTGTAAATATTCTTTTGAAATTTAAAAAAATACTTGGCTTATTTCAATAAAAAATTAATAATAATTTACACTAACCAAATTAATATGCACGCAAATTAATATGTATCTATATGAATAAATATTGTAGATAATAAATAATGACAGTATAACAGGGCATGTTATGCGGAGGGATGAAAGACATATAACGAAGAAAGTGATGAGAATGAATGTGGAGTGTTACAAGGGTAGAGGAAGACCGAAAAAAGTCTGGATGGATTGTGTGAGAGATGATATGTGTAAGAAGAGAGTGAACTCAGATATGACGACTGATAGAGTATGGAAGAGGAAGACGTACTGTGCCGACCCCATATGAAAGTGGAACAAGGGCAGGGAGATGATGAATAAATCATGACAGTGATCGCTAATATTAAATCTGATAGCGTTCTGTGTTTAAGTCAGCATGCCGTAGCTCATTTACTTCACAGACTCAAAAGTACATCGCCGACCCCGAGGGCATGTTTGAACGTTGAGTATTTTGTAAAGAATAAAACGAGTACGGAATACAAAAGCGTATGATAAAATGTTTATTTGAATATATCACTACGTAAAGTATAGGAATGGCTTTGAAGTACGCGGGGCCTTATTCTGCACAACGGGGTGGATTTTCTAAACAAATCCGCCAATTTTATGCTAAATCGAAAACCCAATGAAATACAAATCTTCAAAATCTGACAACACATATATCCAATTTATCAGTTAAACGCAAACTCTATACAATGTTTGTATGTTTTATATTGATTCTGTGAGCAAGATACGAATGCGCAATAAATCTCTCCGGCAGATTCGGAGGTGCACCGATCGACTTGGCTATTAATACCTGTAGTCCTCTGAGCCACCAGCATTAAATCTACCGTAAGCGTTTGAATAATAGGCGTTAACTATCTGATAGTGGAGGAGCAATTATAGCTTGGTGGTTTGAATTTTAGTTCTTCACCGCGGAGGTCCAGTGTTCAAATTCTTGGACGTCCCTCTAAGTATACAACGACATTTACATTTTTAATTTTAAATATCAATTACTTTAATCGTGAAGGAAATCGAAATACGTAAGAAATTTATATATATGTGCCTGCGCCGTACGTCTTCATTCCGACAGGAACGACAGCATGATGGCTAAGCATACCAATTTATGTTTGGGTACGCTATCCAATGATTTCCAAAGATCCAATGATCTTATCTGAAGTACCGCTATAAAAGCTTTTTTTTATATAGAATACGTATGTACATACTGCATAGTATTTCCGATAATTTTTACTAAACCATAAGCAGTATGTTCAATTTTTTTGCCACTTGGTATTATAGATATAAATTTACATCATCATCATCATCAACCCATTGAACGGTCCACTGTTGGACACGGGTCTCCTTTTGGAACGAGAAGGATAAGGCCATAGTCCACCACGCTGGCCAAATGCGGATTGGTAGACTTCACACACCTTAGAATTTTTTTTTCTAAGAAGGTTTCCTCACGATGTTTTCCTTCACCGTTACAGCAAGTGATATTTAATGTTAAAACGTACATAGTGAAGAAAGAGGTGCGCACCAGGATCTGAACCCAGCACTCCCAGTGTGAGAGCTGAATTCTTAACCACTAGGCTATCACTGTTTTTTTTTATAATAAATTTATATAGCAGGATCTAATCACAGTAAGATTCTAGTCAACCGTATCTTGTACACATGAAGAGATGAAAAGTGAGTAACTTATCATTTGCAGTAATAATAAATTTTAATGATCAATGTAAACATGTGAATATACGACCGTGATACAAATCAAAACTCGCTGCAAGAACGCGCAATAAATTTTTACAGCAATTCCAGGTGCTCGCCAATAGATTGTGGTATCATACATGAATTCATGTGAACGGCTAGCGCCACATCTGCCGTTATCATTATTTAGGTGCCTTGGTTAAATAGTGCTGTAATCAAACTATGTTGTGTCAAAGTTTTCACTAACAATAGATCGGGTAAGCTTGCCGTCGCTTTTGAGTTCCACCGATCCCGAACCCCTTAAACAATGCGTTGCATGTTGCCCTAATGACTACGTGTAACGATGCTTCCATGACTAATCAGAAATGTTTAAGAAGTGTATAATTTATTTATAGTTTTTGTTCATATAATATTATAGTAGACATTAAAGCAAACAAGAAAGAGGATCGCACGAATGTATAGCTTATTTTCCCAATAAAATCCATCCTGTAGGTTTGTAAGCGGACATTGTTTACCGAAGGGTAGATTCGTGTGTACTATCATGTTAGTAAATATATGTATTATATATTAAAAAACATTAATTCAAATGCTTTTATAAATTGTTACTTTGTATATGGAAAATACTAATAAGATATATAGTATACTTATAGTCAAAGGAACAGCGAGCGTATTTAATGCCGTAATATTCGTAGTACAGAGAAAAAGTGTGAATGAATGGCGCATTGCATCTTCGGCAATTCTAGAAGTCACCGGTTACTGGAACGCTTGCCGCATGGACAATACAGTTATTACTCTTTAGACAGTCGCGATGACCATAAATCGCTAATAAAACGAATCGAAATCGACAATTAATTTGGAAATAATCTAAGATCATAATCAATTAAGAATTCAAAAGATTTGACTAACATACAAAACCTGAAAGTTGTGGTTTGTGGACATTAATTACTAATCTTTAGAATGCAAAACATGAATTGAATAATATACATACTACAATTATAAATACAAATGACTGTATTAGATCCGAAGAAAATTTATTGTTTGAAAATATTGAAATCGTAACATTTCGTGCAGCAAATATTAGTTTTTCTATATATTTAAGTAAAATACAGCAATTTACAGGCTAAAGTGTCGTTCGAAGCATATACACAGTTACTAGACTCCTACTACTAGTTTACCAAACTATTAAACACAGCGTTTTACATAATTATAACATATATTTCCTAGATTATGTTAAGCGTGACTCAGATCGCTTCTGAGACCAGAATATACGAGTAAATCAGGATTTTCAAGGTTTCAAGTAGATAGGTTTTTTAAGGCACACATTGTTCATCTTAGAACATATCATCACTTTTCATCAGACGGGATCCAGGCGGATTGCTGCCTGTAATATAATAACACTGATAATAATAGTAAATTGATCCAAAAGAATTGTTATTAAATAGTTACAATGAAGCATCACATTCTGTGAAATGATGTACAATACGAGTATGTTTGATAATTGAGTTTGTTCAACCGATCTAAAATAAAACCGTCCGCTGGATATACCTCGCATGCAGAGATGTCAAGAAAGTTCTATCTTGCAAGTTTGTAGTAGCGGACCCAGATTTCACCAGTCAGACGTTTTACACCTCAACTGTAATAGAATTTAAAAGTTTTATACCACGGCTCTCTGTAGAACAAAAATAACTGCCCTAGACCAATAACTTTTGTAGTCAAGCCCTCATGAATATCATTTGTCATTTTAATACTTACGATTGTCTGTAAAATTTAATAGAATAGAAATCTTAAACAAGTAATGGAGATCAATGTAAATAGTTGAAGTTAAGGTGTACCATAGTTCACACTTACGAAAATATTGTTTTGCTAGTATTTTGTATTGTATTTATAATAGGATACTTTGTGAATATTTTAATTTTGTACAAAAGTGGTCTTATATAAATGTATGGTGCGTTTATAAAGTAAAATTGTGAGACTTAAATAAAAATGATGCCATAATCCCCATCGCAATATGGCTAACTAATATATTTTGTAATCAATTTATACTTATCAACAACGTGACATAAACATGAAGTTATTTTATTTTATTTATATACAAAATGTATTATGAAAATTTTACAAAATTTCAACTTGGTTAACGTCATTGACGACCATTAAAAGCGAAATTACGGAGCTTTAAGAATTATCACATACATTAACACGGTGTGATAGCGTCACGCGCGATCGCTTGCAGGTGCACGGAACTGTGTTTAACGGGTGCAAAAAGTTGTTTTTTGTTCACGTGATTTTAAATGCATCCATCAAGAAAAAATATTTAATGAAGTTGTAAATAAAGTTAATATATTGTAATTAACGTTCAAATAAATACATGTTTGGAATTGAAAAATAATTTGATTACGTAACTAAACGTGTTAAAGTAAACATTTCAAAAACGATTTATTTTAAGTAAAAAGACCTTACGATTTTTTATTTTAACTTTACTCATTGACATAATGCTCTTTATTATAAGTTACAAATAGATACCAGCAAGTAAAGTTAGACTACGCGACACATGCATTGCATTGGCTGCTATCACACATACATAAATTAATCATTCGTCACGAACTAAATTCTTTACAGCACGCGAACGGACCATAACTCTAAGTACTCAATTGTAGTAGCCCTAATCATTCATTTGCACGCTACAATAATTCGCTTGATATGGTTAAATGCATTTTAACGGCGATTCAAAAAACGTTACCGGTATGGCGGCGTTAAGAATAATTGTGTGCATTTAAACACGACACGATAACGTCACTTGCAATCGGAACGCCTCAGGTGCACGAAATTACATTTTAACATGTAGAAATTGCGAATGCGGACGAAATTTAACCAAAAACGGAGATAATGCCACAATTTTGCGGGCCTCTGAATTGTTGTGAACTGTATGCGCGTATTTTTGCTTTACACGAAGTGTGGTTTGCTCGCTTGTCTATTTGTTTCTCGTATTGTGACCACGGCATTAGAGTTCTCCGTTGGCCGCTTTTATCTTTAAATCGTATTGATTTTCATTGAATTTCACGCTAAATGTTTAATAAACTGTTAATTGTATTTACTTGTGTATTAACAAGTAGATATGTATAATGTTTAGTTTTTTTGTTTAAATGTCTTAGAATATTATTGAAAGTAATTAATTATTATCTGTTTAAAAACGAATATGTTTATTTCTATGTTGTGTTCTATTGATAATGGAATTTATTATGTATATGCTAATGTATGTTAAAATAAATAAAAAATATATATTCTTGGTACCATAACACAATTATTGTCTCTTTAAGCCTCTGAGCTCTTTGCCAAAGACAATTATAATTTCTTTATTAGAGAATACTATCTAGTTTTCTACAGCGGTAATAAATACTAAAAATACTTCACGATATTTGCATAAGCCGGAGCGTCGTCTTCACTCCGTTAACGTTGCGCGTTTAATGTTCGATTGCCAGTTCTTAAATCTAACATAACTTTGCTGCTACATAATATAAAGGATAAACCAAAAGTAGACGAGATTCCCCAATTTCGCGGAGCACAATTGTTGTGAACCGTTCCTCAAATGTCCCGCTGGGGCAGTGTATAATTCAAGTTCTCCTGAGCTTAAGATAAATTTCGCGAAAGATGGAAATTTCAAGTGAATCCTCTGGCGTACATTTTGGTGAAAAATTTAAAGTTGACTCTGAGATTAGGCTGTTGGCACACCGGAGACAGTACAATACAATGCAATATACTTAATTGAACACTTAAATATATAAGACAGTACGATAATGAGTGACGATAAACTGGATACCCTAGTGTGCCGAGTCGCGGATTAACCGTAAATAACTTAAAAAAATATAGTTTTTTGTTTGGTTCCATTAAAATTTTAGATTCTCACCTTGCTATTCAAATGTTAATATATTGCACCTTATGCGGACAAATATCAATTTAATGTAATCCCTACATTAGTGGAATATTTCAAACAAGACATGTCATGCTGACAAAATTAATGAAACGAAATACATACATAATTAAAAAGTGTATGCGTTATGTGATGTTTTATGCGCTTAGTGTATGCAGTGTGAATAAGGTATATGCCTGAGATCTAAGAAAGTTTTAGTGAGAGTATTCAGACATTCTGGGATATTCCCTAGAGCTCCATATGCCGTTGTTGGTATAATTTTGCCAACCAAGATATCACTTTTTACGTATACTAAGATTCATCAAATTATTCAGTGCACTTGCTGACACTCTTTGTCGGTTTTCCCTAATCCATATTCTCCGCAAATCGGTACTGGAACAGAGTAGTAGTATGAGCTTTACGTGTCCCGCAGTTGCTTGAGCAATCAATGGGCCGCATGCTAAAATGGGTGCAGCTGGTGGGCCTGAACTGAAAGAAATAATTATTATAAAAACTCATTAACGCGTGACTGGAGCCGGGCAGTCATCGTGCCCTTATACAAAGGTAAAGGCTCATGTATGGAGTGCACGAGCTACCGGGCCATCAGTTTGATCAGTTTGGCAGCTAAAGTGTATGGGAAAATTAT
>DVPR01000536.1:0-13420 GCA_018239345.1 Oxynetra stangelandi
AAACTATTATATTATTTTAAAATATTTATCTTTACAATATATTTCATACGTAGCTCGCGACAGTTACTTGGTTTGGAACCGATTCAAGTAAAGAAAACATTGATTGCATATTTTCCAACGTCCATCACTAGTGTAAACATCTCGTCCAATAAGCTTCGTATAAATTATAACCAATATCCATCCTATCTTATAACTCAGGGTAAAAATGGAAACAAACTATTGACGCGACTTCGGCAAACCGAGATAAAATAAATATTTTAGGGTGGCCGCGCCCTAAACAAACACCGCCAGGATTTGCTGACCTCCGATATACTTTCAATTTAATACGCCGAAATTTCATCACCTCCTTATTTTTTTCAAAATAAACTTTATCAGCTATGAATAACGTCCAATATTCAGTGGGAAATTCCAAACGGATACGCCCATTTACTTTTATGATAAAATATATTCCATCGCCTTAGAAGATATCGTTTATATTTGGAAATATATTTTTTGCTCCGAGATGACCTAACCGTTAATTTTCACATTACTTCGCCAAAATATAACATTTCTATTTTATTCTAAATTTACGGATATCCGCCATTGTCATAGTAAGACATCAGAACATTATTAAATTATTAAAAGTACAATATTTCTGAACACAAAACCAATTGAACAGTTACAAACTTAAAATTATGCCTTACTTATGCATTTATGTACTTGAAATTAAACTCAAAAAACAACGTGTTCCCATCAAAATTCCCCTTTGAGCGTGCAAATGTTAATAATGGCGTACATTCGTTTCCTCTCACCGTTTATCAGATAAGGCCTGCCTTAGAGCAGTTTTTAGTACATTCAGTATAATTAATATTGGCAAGTTGCTCGGGGCGGTACTATCGCGCGACTTATCACAAGCTCGCTATATTTCTTCATTAACGACAAGCCACGAACTGCAACACGTCATCTTAGTGCTTCAGAAAGCTGCAAATCTTTGTAATCGTAATCGCGGCCGCAGTATTAACGCTAGTTTATATTTAAAATATTTATATAAAGTTATACCTACTTTAAGAAATTACAAAATTGCAGGTAACGTTATACGCAAAATTTTAAAATTAATTAACGTTTTATTAATACTTTTACATTATTTAATACGTTCTGTTTTAATAATACTGCGATGTTACCAATGATTTACGATTGTTATGATACATGTGTGAGAGTAAGATGCAACAGCCACCTATGTTTGAGATAAATTGCGTATTATTGTCATGGCTCAAAATATATTCAAATAAGCTCTAGGCATAGAAGCTCTAAGCGTATAAGCTCTAGGCATAGAAGCTCTAGGCATATAAGCTTTAGGCTATATAGTTAAATAAGTGTACTTTTAGGGCTACTGAGATGATAAAAACCAAGGTTTTTACAATTAATAAGTCCGTTGAAGTATTTTGGGGAAATTTCAAGATCTATACAAATTCATTACGAGTAGCCGGCTTATTAACGAACCTACCGTCACTAATGTACTTGATTACATGTTGCTTATATAAACTTCACCAGTGCCACGAACAAGTAGTCTATGTTCCCAGTTTATTATATTTCAAATGCAACTCTTAACGCTTCTCTTAAAATAATACTGGCAGCAAAATCGGAATTTTAAAATTGTTGCAGTTCAAAGACATTAAATATTCATAGAAGCGCAAAACAGTAGCTACCTCCTAACAGTTATGGAAAGCGATACAAATGCACCGTAAGGAGACTTTTTTTAGAACAGGAGTCCAGAGCGAGCAATTTATCAAATTATATGACAGCGTTCACCGAACATAATTTTACAAAAATTGTAAAGAGCATTGTGTTTCATAATTAATGAAGCAAAAGGCTTTCTCGGTAACAAAATATCCCGATCTTAGATTCGGATCGTCATTACTTGTCTCTTTGTGCGACATTCTTTTGCGCCCAGGTGTTCCTATAATTACACTACACCGTGATAGAGGGGGACGGATATATACAGTTTACTGTAAGAAAGAAACAAACGGAAAGGAGCCCTTACGTTGATTGATAACTGTGACAAAAACGCAGCAGATGAAAAATAATAATTATGAGATCTTTTGTTAGAGGCGTATGAAGTACAACAGGGGTGCGTCCTTAACGATTTCTGTTAATTTAAATACAAATTTGTTACACAATCGTGAATTTTTTTCATTTATAGCATATATTTATTTTATTTATTTTTATTCAAATGTGTTATTAATAGTTTGTCTGAAACGTCAGTCAGTATTAATATTTGTATTCTTAGTTTATGGATCAGTATATTTTCAGTACATCATAAGTAAAATTTGCGTTGGTCGCTATCGTTAATAATAAAAAAAAAGTTAAAAATATATACCTATGTATATAAAGAAAACAGTACTTTCCATCCAATATCCATTTAAATTTGACTCAATCACTTTTATAATTGGCAGCCCTATCGCGCATCGCCGGGTGCAGTTTGCATTCAGCGAAGACTAGGTAGACAATATTGTAAGCGCAGGTAGATAAAATAGCCGATTACTTATGCACTCGTCAAAATGTTCATAAGTCTTATGACTACAATTATAAGGCTGATTTTTCATATGTTCTCAGTTTCCGAGTAATGATTTATTTTTGTTGAGGTGTACTTGTGTTTTTTTTACATTTCATTAGCTAAGTTCACGCTTTATGGATCACGATCGAGGGTTGCACAGAAGTGTTGCATTGTTTCGTCAAATACACTAGAGACTCTGTCAACAGACGATGGGTGGTATAGCTTTTTTCCTATCTAAACTTTAACTTTATTTATCCAAAGACTTCACAAAAGTTCTGGTAACGAATGCTATCAGATGGTTTCGTTAAATATATATATATATATATGATGTTAAGATCTTTGTTATAACGAAAGGGAATTCTGAATAAAGTAAAATAGTAGTTTCACCTATTATATAGACAAAACATTTCGCTACAAACGACTCAGGTGTTCTAGTCTCCCATAAAAACATAGTAAACATATCTGAAATTACAAACTTTATGAAGTAATGTACCGTAAAAGCCCAGATGAGATTGTTCATTTGCTTTGTCGGCGGCTACGCAACTTCACAGCGTCGACACGGTTTATTTAACAATCGTAGTTAATTATGTTACAGGTAATGCGAATATGATATTTTCCTTATTTTTCGATCTAAGTAATTTCACTTCCACACAAAAAAGTGTAGTGTCTATCAAATGTAATTACAATTTGGGTGCACGTTACATGCATTTAAACTGATTCATCTCCCTTAATGTTATCAGATAACAAACGAGATAAATGAGAATTCAAACCTCATCATCCCTACGATTTTTTGTAGAAACAATACACCATAAAACGTTCGTTACGGTCATTATTTGCAGAGATTAATTACCTTCGCCATCCAGCTTATCGCCACGACCGATCGATACAGTATAAATCAATTTAATCTAATTAAAAGCATTACATGTTTTTTGTTCGATAACGAAACAAGACGAGGTATTAGGAGATGGAATCGTGGAGATTAGGAGGTGAGGTTGGACCAGCGGGTCACCGATCATATCTCTAGATGGTCCGTCAAGCCGTCCGTCCGACGTCGGGTTCGTCTACAAATTATTCATACAGTCTAATTTAATTTCAGTCCCCTGACCTTTCCGTTGCACTTGGCTCTGGAAAAAACCTATCCTATCGTGCCACGTGACTCGTGCAACTATCACGCGTATTATTGTATTACGTTAGGGAGCGAATTAAACGGTGAGTCTCGCGGCGTTACACGGACGCTTCTAGTACACTTTGGAATTATAGATGATCACATAATACATCGCGTATTCGCATCCAGTCCATTCCACATTCAATTGGCGCTCGGATGTATTGCGTTTGCAATGCGAGCGTTCCACGTGTTGTTCTATGAGATTGTTAGTTCTGAAACGCGTATAGCACTTTACGACGGACGACAGGGAAATAGGTGTGCGCTCGGGTGGGGTGATGGTACTCTATGTGTGAGAGCGTATTATTTTAGTGGAGAGGATGTTCGGCCTTGCATCGCGTCTCGCCACGCAGTCTACGGCGGTAGTTTACGACCGAACGCCAGCCACTTTTATTGGCTACCTCACATCGAAGCCTCCTCGCAGCCTCCCATTCACTCCGCAAGAAATATACTTTTTTATTGCTCTGTCACTTGGGTAATTTATTGACAATGAACGCACGTGCATTTCTATTAATATTTTATGTCGTAAGAGTTTTTATGCGGCCGCGTCCCGCTCGGCCCATTGTTGTACGGAGCGAGCAGTTTGTTTTATGACCACTCGAGAGGTCTACTTAATTGATGTTATTCAAATTAATCGTGATAGGTCGCTGCGACTCCACGCCGATATACAATCGCGATGGTTTTATTTGTAAGGAGCCCGATTGATATTGAAATCGGATAGATGTATGCAAAATGTTTATGCATACGTTATGCCTATGGAATACGAATTCGATATATGGTATCACGGGAGATTGATGCGAGGCTGGCTATGAACGGATGGAGATGGAAATAACGTTGAGTGTTTTCGTTGTTGGCTTTTAAAACATTTTGGTTAAGTAGTATTCAATGGCGAGAGAGTGTCGAGTTAATTGCAGTCTTAATGTAAATCGAACGATCGGCTGGGAGACAGCAGGCCCATAAAGCATTCTGGCTGTCGCCGTAAAAGTCTCGAGTGGTTTTTCATCGTCTGCCGCGCGCCCTTTCGAAATTATATCCCAAATAATGACAATTCTTCGGCTTAAAAATTGCGGTTACTTTAGGGATGTACGAGCGAAGTTGTTGTTGTTGTCGTTGTTGCTACGATGCTCTTTATCAATTTAAATAGTTCATAAATAACGACTGTTTGAATTTAAATATGCAGATATTTCATGTTGTTGGGAGAATTAATTTTGTAAGTTTTTTAATACATAAATATGTATTAAATACAATATGTATCTTTGTAAGTAGAATATGTTCAAATGGTACTTTACTCTTATTTTATTGCTCATACAATCGTTCATATCAGTCAAGCTAATGTCAATAAGACAAGAGTCACGCGAAAAATTCGTAATAAAATAAATATGTATAGTATATCGAATTTTCAACATCCTCTGCATATCGATACGCGAAACCGTGAGCGTGTCAATCGCGAACGTGCTCCATAAATAACGCCAGACAAAGTACTGGCAGCAGCGCGAATATGCGCTATATAATTAACAGTTATCCCCGTTATGGGCACTAACTCACGCGCTGCGCCGCGCCGAACAATGCGCGCTGTTTGGCACCTAATGGCCGCGCTGAGTGAGCCGCTGCAAAAATGTTGCCAATAGGTCCGTTTCTTTCACTTCAATGCACTGTTCATTATAGTAATTAATCACAAAATTCGTTCTAATTAAGTGAGAACTGAGTAAGGCGCTGATGTGTTATGCTTAGCGTGTTTGTCACAAATAACAACATGACCGACCGACTATTATCCCCAACACGATTATTTTTCTTCTTGATTGTAATAGAGAATTTATGATCAATTAATGCTTGTTTTAAATTCCTCAAATATAAGCCAATAGCTACATATTATTATTATTATTATAATGAATTTTATTGTATGAAACCTAAAATTTACTCCTTAAAATTTACTCCGTTCTCGCTAATACTCCGTTATTTTCATTATCATTATCGAAAACTAAATTGTATGTATATGGTATTATTTGCATTCGTGTTACAAGATTACCTCGTCGCCTGTAATTAGATTAATTACACGAAGGTGAATAGTTGCAAACGTAATGAGAATTAACTGCAGCACGATTCCTTATAACTGCAATGATATTAATCTGTTTACTTATTTACACAATATCTATTTGTTTACACGGGATTATTCTTGATAATGGAAACAAATGACGAATAGTAATGTCTATGTTACAACAAAAGTATCTGTTATATTGCACGAGATAATATTCAAATATTTATGCTTGAAATGCAAGAGTCATGGTCTCATTATTATGGTTAATTTTCTAGTCAACGAACAAAAATATAACTTTTTTACAGACTGTGTTTTTGTTTACTTAAACAGAAGATACCATATTTTCGTATGTTACTTACTAAAATTCTGGAGTCAGCACAAAAGTAGAACACTTACCTGTAAGAAAAAAATAAGTTAAAACCACATACACAACCCTATTTTCTAGACTTTAATCTGTTATAATTCATGACAGTCTAATTTATGTATATCGGAATGTGTGCTACATACAAAAGATGCAATTTTCACGCGAATTTTTTTTTTATAACGCACATTGTCATAACGCGGTACCCGGTGCATTCCCGCTAACACGTCGCGATCCGTGCGTGCATTCCTCACTTTTTCCCCGGATTCCGGCACGCCACCCATCTAATTGCACTTAATTCTTGCTCCGTGCTTGTTTAAACGCGACCCGGCGGATTGCGATGCGGGCAACACTCGAATTAACCCGCGTATTTATACAGACAATCAGACGGGAATTAAACTTGATTTCCGCTGGCATTCGAACTTTCTCACGCACTTACTCGTGGCGTGGCAATATGGACTCTGATTTCGCACCTGTTTCTTAGCGTAACATTTGGTTTTAGAGTACACGTATTAACATTTTGTTGGCGATTTGATTACCTATTTGTATTGTATGTTTTAGGGGTAATGGACATATTTATGGATCATTAAAGAAGAATTTTATTACCTTTTTGATAGTATTTGAATTTATACGCAATTAGTGAACTCCTTGGGGGTATATCTCGCATGCGTCACCTATCTTTACTAGGACTTTACTTGCAGTTTTAACAGTCTTAACACAAAAAAAGATATCTCATGAGATAGACACTCATTTATTTCTTAGCGATTTATGTAAAAAAAAAACAAAATTCTTGCAAAACATAATTCAAACTTAATTTTACATACATAAATCTTTATTAATTTAGAACAGACAACCACCGACGATACTCTTATATCTTTCAAATTAACCTTTAATAAACATAATGTCATATTTTGAATGTTAATTTAAGTATTTTATAGTCTGTAATAATTTAAATTTGCCACACTACATATATTTAATAATGCATTTTCCTATTTACCTAAGGCACAGATGGTACTGATTGAGACCTAATTGTAGCGCGCAATCTTGGCCGACAGCCGTTCAATTGCACTGTACTGTTGCTGGTCAGTTGCAAAATTAGCTGTTGTTTCGACTCGTAATAACCGTAAATGTCCCACTAAGCTGTACGCTGTATTATAATATTGCTATTTACTACTCATAACATTGTTTTGTTTTGTCATTTCATCTTTACTGTGATACATTTATAATTTGAATAGTGCGCGATTGTAATATATGGAGAAATACTACACGAAATTTTCCAGGTCTCTGTCGCTGGAAGTATTCACCCAAGGCTAGCAGTAGTACACGATCAGGTATTGGTTTCATTTTTGTATTGACACAGTTAGCCTGAAGAAGCTTGCCGAAGTTATATAGTTTAAATCTATACGGACCATTTAATATGAAGACTCAATTCAAAATCCGACCGAAAATCTAAAGATATTACGGAATACTAATAGTATGAAAGCATCAGTGCACTGCAGTCTTCGTTATATGCAAAGTAACATATGCAGCGCAGTAGTAGATAGACATGAAATCAAAGCGTTGGCACCGTTATCAACTGCTTATTCAACGGGCGAGTAGCGATGGTACCACCAAATCGCTCCAATTTCTGGATGAGAAGGAAAAACCCGTGATTCGGCGCACAAAGCATGGGAACGTTGTAACGAGCTAGACCCATTAGAGAGGCGAAGCGTAGAGAGATACCTCACGATCCTAGCTTATTACAAATTATGGCCGCATTCTTACATCGGAGACTATTAAACAGGAGTACACGGGTTGTATCGGTACGGACGTAGGAACGCAATTAATGTATATACAAATAATAAAGGGAAATCTATTTTATGTCTGTTTGATCGAAGGCTAATGTTTTAACAAATTACGTATTCCCACGGAGTATTTTTGGTCGGTGCTAAGGATGTGTTAAACATAGCAATATACGTAGGATACTCAAGAAAGCGCTTGTGTAGCGCGCAAGAGCCCCGGGAATAGGCTAGTATGGGATAATACATATCTGCAAAAACGCGTGCGGAATAAATGACAAATTGCGTTGTAAAAAATGACTAATAGGCGTGAACGTAGCATTCCAGAGCGGCCGATCGCTACCCGGGCATGGTGGTAAGCAAAACTATTATAGCATAATATGCATATCTTTTATTTTATAAGCCCGTATTTATTTTTATATATATATATATATATATATATATATATATATATACGTATGTATTTATGTTGTACATATATATATATCTCAAATTTTTATGGTTACCTTATCTGTTTGGCTATTTTAAAATTAACTCAGTCGATAAGTAACGAAGTTACTGAAAAAATTTATTTCGTTTATAAAAAAACTTTTTTCACGTTTCATATTAGAAAACGCAGGTCGACATCAATCTCAGTATATTGAAAGTAACTGCTTAGCATCGCTCTATAACAAAATAACAGGAATCAAAGTGGAAGATATAAAAAAGGAAACAAACAATCACGTCACGAGAGTTCATTCCGTTATTGGATACACCGTTGACACGCTGTGGCACCTCAAAACAACCTTTGTACTTTTGTTACCTCTGCAACGACCACCCGATAAGAATATACATAGAAATTCCACAAGCGCGAGCCGATTATACTTCTAGGTGAAAATAAAAGATTGTTTATAAAGCCCGAGAAGACGACATGACAATAGATGACGGTGATGGCCCGAGACTTCGCGTCGCGTTCGGCCGAGCGATCCATGCATCGGACCAAATCCGTACCAAATTCGTATTTACCACCACAGATTTAAAGTTCATTAATTTAGAGACACTGCCAAAACATGTGACTTTAAGAAGACGATTATGAAAAGTGGGGGCGTGATGTGCGAGAGAGAGCGAGCACCGGGCACGAGCGAGAGGTACGCGAGCTTAGGGTCACAGGCGTGATGTCAGGTCAGCCACTTTTGCACCTCGCCATAACAACGCGTCTCAAATTATTATGGACGTTTGATAAGTGTTGGGAGATTGCCGCGTCTTGGTATTTTACGATGTTAATTACGTGTTTACGTTGGCAACGGTTCGTTGACATATCTCAAAATCGATTCGACTGACTCACGTGGAAAACATCTGTCTTTACGTTTTCGTTGATCGAATGAGTACAAGAAACCAATAATTCCCGTACGCGAGTAGGTATGTCGAGAGCACAATTTGTTCGTTGATATTTAATACGCGTCGCTATGATGTCGGTAAGATGTTATCGGAAAAGAATTTCATCTGAAAAACATTGATTAGATTGTAATATTTTATCGTGTTTTCATTTCAAGGAGGCATATATCTGAAATAGCTACAATAAAACGATATTAGTCTAATAACGATTTATAGTAATAAAAACGGTTATGACGTCGGCCAATAAAGTCCCGAATCGCTTTGCGTTTTAAAATAACTAGATTAAGGATAAAAGACTGGAGTTGGCCGAACGGGCGAACTGTAAAGACGGTTGCTTAATGCTTCTTAATGTGTATTTTATGTTCGTTACACAAGACGCTAACAGTTTTACATCGGTCTAAGCGATCTCTATCTGGAGTTATTAAATCCTCTGATGTACCGAAACATCAAATTATGAATGAGGAATAAATCAACGGGGGCGGTCGTAAAACGCTTTATGTTTTGTTCTGGCGGTCGGTAAGATTACTCTTTTAAATTGCCCCAGATCTGGCTTTGCAAATGTACGGTATGATTTTAGTGGAGGTTAATTTTGATCGGTTATAAAACGCCATCTTTACATGTTGTTTGGATTAGTGTATGATAACATAATTCTGGGCTTTATGCCTTCAGTAACTTTATGTTACGAGTCTTATTTGTTCCTTATGATTTCATAGCCCGAATTAGTTATACAAAGTAACATTTGGAAACTACTATTTCAGTAATGGCTTAATAAACGCTTATGTAGTAGTGAAATGTAGTGTAGTGTAATGTAACCTCGATTAGTGACCGAAATTCATTTATAGCCCGACCGAAACTAAATTTTTAAACTTTTTATAAAATAAATTTATCATGTTAAGACTATGAAACATTGAATACATTTAGATTTGTGCTTTACAATTTAAAATAAATACATTATTTCGTCTAGTTCATACTGTTTGTTCTAAAGGTATAATTATTTGTTTTTTAATTTTAGCACTTGATAATATTAATAACAGGACAAAGACGTGCTAGGGTAGGTTATCTACGTAACATTTCGCGGAATACTTTAGCTTCCAGCATTTGGTTGGTATATTTTTATATTGTAAAATCAATACTCGGCTAAATAATAAACTAAATGCATTAGCACCTAATGAAACATCATAGAACGCAATAGTGTTAGGGGTGCAGCGGAAGTATGATAAATGTGGCGCGGATGACTGGCGCGATGTCCCGGCTTCGATTCCTGATTGATATGACATTAAAGAAGGGATTTGTGGTGTGAAAATATTGTAATTCGATTATCATGACATTTACAAAATTACTTATTGAAAACTGTCCACTTAATATTGAATATATTTAAAAATGATAAAAATAATATTTAAGAATAGAAATAACGACAAAACAATGTGCTATTTAATGTACTAATACTAACTTAATAAATAGTAGTTTGCAAAAAAATATGAAATTCAGTGTAGAATGATTGAATAGCATTGGACTAGTATTCAAAAGTAGACATACTTTTTTATCCACAGCAACAAAATGCATATGTTGGGACGTAAATAAAAAATGCACGTCCGATTTGATATTCAGCGGATTGATTAACCGACCAGCATTACCATACCATGCCAAGACGGCAAAGAAACAACTGAACCTGATTTCTTAAAACATACAAACAATTGGACGATGGACAAAAAAGAGTCCGTGATCAAACCTGAACGAATACAATGACAACTGCATACTGAATCAATCACAAAAAACGGAATTCGAACAAAAACAACAATTAAAAGTTAGCCTCGGCCGCCTAAAGAAATTTTTAGAATACGTTGGCGAAGCCTCCATTTCGTTTTTTACTATTATAAGGTCGTACACGTGTCTTGGGATGTCGTCTTTATTGGTTTAGTCCAATTAATGGCGTCTAATATCGTTAATTCTTGGAACGGGTTGAGGATAATAAATTACGAATTTATTCCCGAGCGGCTTTATGGGAAATAGACGGTTGGACTACTTTAAATAGTTCTTAAGTAATGAATGTGGCGAGACTTTTTACTTTTACGTTATTAAACAACATACCAGGCAAAGCGCTATACGACAAAAAAGTACATAAATTAACAATAATTGCCAAAATATAACACGTCTAAAGTTTCATTTTTTTCCCATTATCAACATAAGAGTCAACATAGAAATATTTTATCGCATACTAATATAGCAACATCTGGTCGTTATGAAATTTAAAAATACATATATTAATAATAAATAATTATTGGCGTCGTTTGCATTAATATCAGCTGTTTGTTCACTTCAATATGTTTTGATTGTAAATATTTCTATGGACATTTATTGTGAGTTATTGAAGGAGCAAAGTTATTTTTTATGGCCTATGAATAATGGTCGGTACCAACATCGGGCAGATACTATTAAGATTATATTTTAAGTCGACGTTATTAGGAATGGTATTGCGTGGGCCACCGTAATGGCGGTTTTCATGTCCTTGCTGATGAATCAGTCCACCGGTAATGTTATTATTGGTCCTATTTGCAAATGTTCGATCTCTACAAACTATAAATAAGGGATCCTTGCTCTATACTTTCATGTTGTAATAGTTTGGATATGACATTATGTTTAATTAAATCCAATTTTAAAATTGTGTTAATTATAAAGTTAATTGAATAGAAAGTAATAGATTAAATTTGAAGTAGGCAATATGTTTTATTGATTTCAGTGAAAGTGTAGTAACGCAGAAGTTGCTTAGTGATGAAATTTTCATATATAATGGTAACTAGAAGCCACCTGGTGCCAAGTTTGCTAGTTCGTCAGAGTGATATAGCTTAGTAGCAATAAATCTTTGTATTTGTCAATGAATAGTTTAGGATTGTAAATGAAACAATTTAGAATAGAACTCACAAACAAGTTTTTTGAAGTTGAGTGTTCAATGAAGATGAGTTCAAGAGTGTAACGTATTTGTATGACATAATATTATACATGTATTTCTAATACTGGTGCAGTCTGGTTGTCGTTGGTCCGATTTGGTCTTGTTTGCCGACTATCGATACAGGGCGAGCGATTGATAATGAAAGCTCGTTCGCATTCTATGTTAAATATGAAAGACTTGCTTGCTTCTACGTGCACGAGATCAACGTGAGCGCTACAATGGATGTGGCACTTTGATAAATATATGTAATAAACAAAAAAAAAAGACAAAATATGAGTTATAAATTTTATATGAATTATTATTATTTAATTAATTTATAAAACTGATGTAAACTTTTTATGCAGTTTAAGTAACGCTAAATCGCCAATAACAATGTTTTACTATCAATCCATATTAAAATGTTTAAGTAGTTGATGCATATAAGTAATAATGTATCCTTCTTTGGAACTGTCACACATGTAAAGTCCATTAAAATTGACACACATAAAATACGCTAACTGTAGCTTCATAAAAAAATAATGTACCTTCATAAATAAAATAAATAAATAAATAACTGTCACGCCAGGTCCCTAGCGGGGTAGGCAGAGAGCACGGAGTGCCAAACATCTCTGTCCTAGCAAACCTGACGTGTTTCGTCTACATTCATCAGTCTCTTCATACACACACGCCGGTTTAGGAGGCTCTTGACTCCCCCGTCTTCTAGAGCCCGACCTATTTGGTCGAGATAGGAGAAATACGGGTATAATTGAGGACTTCTTTTATTTTATAAAACAAAATAACATATACCCCATTCGCAGGTATATATTTCGTAGTTATTATAATGCCGTGTCCATTCGGGGGCATGCGGTCGTATATTCGCAGATCGCTCATATTGGTCATTCCGCAGATATAATGCGGGCTCGGCGTGCTGATTGAGTTATGGTCGCCCCGCAACTGATTAATGCGACATCGCGCTCTGACGCGCTATTGTCCGCGCGATCTGCATCCAATGAGGGAACGAGATCGGCCGACAATGTGCACCATCAGCATTTGTCCGTATACATTGTGTATCTTTTGCTTTGGAATAGTTATATTTTACATTGAATTACGATCTCAGAAAGGCTAATGAAAATTCACCACTTCCACTGTTCTCTAGGAGAGCGTAAATATATTTTATAAACAAACGAAAAACAAACAACCGTCACGCCAGGTCCCTAGCGGGGTAGGCAGAAAGCACGAAGTGCCAAACAT
>DVPR01000537.1:0-13419 GCA_018239345.1 Oxynetra stangelandi
GGCCCGTTTTTCCTGTCATACCACCAGACTATAGATAGACCTATATTTATTACCGAAAAGTATATTTATTTAAAAAAAAATCAAATTTCTAACAAATTAATTCTATGACACAAACATAAAGGCCCGTTAAACTTAATGTGCCCAAGGCCTCTAAAAGCTTAAAAAAGGCCCTGCTTGCATTGGATTTTTATGTAGGATATTTTTTACAATAAGTATAATCAAGTGACAAATACCTTTCTCGTCATACGTGAGCACGACGGTCCTCTGCAGTTGGAAGTTAGGTCGCCACGCTGTCGGCGATACCGAGATACCTTTCCAACCGTCACCTGCTACGGCATTCCTTTGCGAGTCGAGGAGCTGTAGAAAGAGAATACCAATAAAGTACATCGTTTGCTGCTCGTTTACTAATAAAGTAAAATAAATAAATAACCGTCACGCCAGGTCCCCGGTCCGCAGCGGGATAGGCAGAGAGCACGGAGTGCCAAACATCTCCGTCCTCGCAAACGTGACGCGCTTCGTCTACATTCATCAGTGTGTTCATGCATACACGCCGGTTTCGGAGAGTCTCAATACAAGGCTAATAAAGGACACGACAAGTTAAGATGCGTGCGGCGCCGCGGTACGAACGTGTCCGAGCGCCGACCGCGCCGCGCGCCGGGCGCCGAGCGCGCGCGCCGGCAGCAGCTCGCGCGCGTGCCGCGGGATGAAGCCGGTGTGCACGGCGCCCGCCACGAACGCGCTCGCGCCGCTCAGCCGCAGCAGGAAATTCACGTTCGTCTCCAGCCCCGCCACCTCGACCACACATCGACCATTCATATTTATATTCCTCTACATATTATGTACGTAGGTAGGATAGATGTTTTCATAAAGGTATATAATACAATATAGCCGACCGAAATGAAACACGTATAAATTATATCGACTTACACGTTTTTGCCACATGTAAATCGTAAATGTATGCTATTCGTGTTCAAATATAATTTTATTATGAATTTTAAAACATTCTATAGAAGTAAAATGTTACAAACTTAACGAAACATAAAAATAATAATTGTATTATAAGTGGCTATTTTGTTTATAACTAGTCAAACAGGTTTCTATAGATAATTTATTCATTAACGATGCGATACATGGATTTCAATAATATTAAACTAACCTGATACTCGGACAGCTTGCGTCTCGTCTTAGCCAGGGCTTCGTTTCTGTCGCGGCCCCAAACTACTAACTTGGCGATCATTGGGTCGTAATGGACCGACACCTCCTGCCCTTCTCTTACTCCAGTCTCCACCTGTAATAAAATGTAGTACCTATGCATTAACTCGAGAACAGTATATGTATATATATGGGCAATAATTAAGCGATAAAAGGAATACTGAAAATAAAAAAAATGTAAAACATATTACATGGACTGTTAGACAGAACAGAAAGTATAACGATATAATCTTTTATTTTAAATCGTGTTTTAAAATATTTGGGCGTAAATTTGATGAAGTAGCATTTTCTTACTATAAGAGTATATGAACACAGCCATTAATGCTTTTTTAAGAGTCCATAGTTTTTCAACGTATCTTCTTAGCAAAAGTGATTCTTTTTATTACCATAATTAATTAAATATATTGCCACACGAATGAACATACATTCTCGTGTAAACAGAACAGTCAACAAAATAATAAGTTTTTCGTCAAGTCGCTTAATATCTGAAGTATAATACTCAATAGTAATAAAAACAATACAAGGAACTAATTATTTTCAAGGACAAAACTATTATAAATTTTTAAGTTCCTTATGTTGCGTATATAGAAACACGAATAGCCAGCCATCTTCAGCTAGCACGTCGCAATCCTGTGTTGTGAAATGAAATAACAAAAACAAAAAATAATGGTTTCCGTTGTTAATACTTCATATGTTAAACTACACCTTTAACATATGGAGTACTAGCAACAGAATCCATCTCTATCGCTCCAGCAAACGGCGCTGCTCACTCGAACATTGTCCTCGGGGGCGGGCTGCGTGAGGCGGTGCAGCGTGCCCGCTCGCGGCAGGAAGCCGGCGCGCGGCTCCTCCGCGTATATGCGGCACTCGACGGCGTGCCCGCGTCGGACTATCTCGTCCTGGGCCATGGGCAGCGGCTCGCCCGCAGCCACCCGCAGTTGCCACTCCACTAAATCCGTGCCTGAATATAACAAATGATTCAGCATTTATCTCACTTCCAAGAAATGCTATACTACGAGCTCAATTAATGCCATTCTGTACACGATTTACAGTTTAAAAATTTAATGCGTGCCATTTTCCAGCGCGACCTACACGTAGTAATGGTACCAGATCTCTTTTATTCACTCACTCTCCAACTATAAATAGTAACTATTAGGTGCCTAGACTTCGGTTAGGCCTACATGATAGTATTATTTCTGGAACTTTCTATCTCACCCGTAATCATCTCGGTGATCGGGTGTTCCACTTGAAGCCGAGTGTTCATCTCCATGAAGTGGAAGTCGTGCGTCCGTCGGTGCAGGATGAACTCCACCGTGCCCGCGCCCACGTAGCCCACGGCCTTAGCGGCGCGCACTGCCGCCTCGCCTATAGACCGCCTCGTCTCCTCGGACAGACCTGGCTGCAACAGGATATCAATTAATGTATCAAGTATCAAGTATTCATGTAAAATATACTTAACATATTTTAATATATTTTATTATTAGTGTTACATACAAAATGTATTGGCATCACTGTGCCAGCACCATAATTATAACTAAAATTATATTTAATCAGTCCTTGGAGTGGATTAAATAAATAGTTTTCTGAAGAAATCTGCATATACTTATGAGATACTTCATATTTAGTGCAATTAAGCTATACTACTAAAACCTTAAAAAATCTTTTGCATAGAGATTTCTATAACATAACAATGTAAGATTAACAGTGCCGTACCGCTGGTGCTTCTTCAATAATTTTCTGGTGTCGTCGTTGCACCGAGCAGTCTCTTTCGAAAAGATGGACAGCGTTTCCGTACATGTCTGCGAATACCTAAATAAAAAATTATATGAGAATATTGCATCAAAAGGAGTTGGAAAATGTATTTATAAAAGTAAAAAAATCCGAAATAAAACTTTTATGACAATTGTAAAAGAAATCCAACGTTAAATGGAACTGCTACCACTAAATTCATTTGGAAACACTTAAAATTTAATATGACTAAAAATGTTATATATAAAATATATATATTGTAACTTGGTTATGAACATTAACTTTAAAAAAAATAAAATAAATTTTGAGACATTCCACAGAATGGAGCTTGATTCCAAACTGGGCAGTGATTATCCTTTGCTAACCAGATGACTGGTACACTACATAAGTACATATAAAAACATACTTATATAGATATTTTTACTCCAGACACAAAACAAATACTTATGTCCCAGCATACAAATATTTGTCCTTGGGAATCGATCCGACAACCCCCGACTCAGGAGTCTAGTTTCCCAACCACTGCACCGAGGGACCAGTCAACTAATATCAATGTATAAAGTCTACCTGCACTTCGACATGTCGTGGGTCCGTTATGTACTGTTCCAACAGCATATTGTCATCTCCGAATGACTTCAACGACTCTCTTTTCGCCGAATCCAACTGCGGCAGGAAATCCGCTTCGGTCATTGCTATCCTCATACCCTGTAAAATGAGGTTTCTTTTATTTTACATAGGTATATAAAACATATTATAAAACAGAAAAAAAATAGAAATTTAATTTACAAGGGTTTTCATAAGTACTTCTGATTCAAAAAGCAAAGGTCTTATGTATTTTAAGCTACTTGAGCATAATATGTAGGCGTCGAAAAAGTTGAAACACCAATGATAACATGAGAAACAATTAAATACAGTCAACTAATGCACAGGTGACCTTTACTATTGTATCAAATATTGATTAAGATGTCTGATATATAAAAAATATTATACATCAATCATAATTGCAGTAATCATCATCATATCATCATTCTTTTATAATTCCACTTTTGGCAGACTTCCAACACCTCGGAGAGCATTATGGAGAAATTTATGGTATGCGGGAATTACAATAAATGTTTCATCAATGGTTTCCTTCACGTTCACAGCAAATGATATAAAAATAATCATTAAAACACAACTCAATTATTTTAACAAAAAGATGCGCCCAAGCATTTGAAGCCAAGTCTTCATCACTTCTTCTGGTTCTTAGTATTAATGCATTACCTTTCCACCACCGCCTCGTACAGCTTTGATCATAAGCGGGAATCCTATTCGTTGTGCCTCGGCATTTAGTTTTTCAATACTTTGCTCTTCGCCATGATATCCCTTTACGATCGGTACGCCGGCACTCGACATTATAGCTTTCGATGTACTGCAAATATACATGATATTGGAGAGAATGATTTCAAGTGACCATCACATAGAAATACATTGCTCTGTGTCTACCACTTGACAATCAAAATTCAAAGTGTTAAAACCTCTTTCACTGATTAATTTTTAGTGTTGCTGTTCATATTCAAAGATAAACAAATAGCGGTTTTAAAATAATTAAAAAAATTCATACTTCATTAACAGTTTCTTTAAACAGCTTTGTATATATATATATACAAAGCTGTTTAAAGAATGTATATATATATATAAAAATAAACTTACTAATTGCTTATATTATATTTTCATTTATATACAAATAATCTTGTTAATTGCTTATATAATTTTGTAAGCAACTGTTTAAGGTCTGCACTAAGAAACAGTAAAATAATTCCTGTTTACAAAATTATTATAATACTTATTTATCTACACTATATTTTAGACTTGGTTTAAGATTCGGTTTCAGATTAAGTTTGAGATTGATTCAGTACAGCATTTAACCCAATCTTTGTTGACAAATTGGAAGATTCACATAAGATTTTTATCATGACTTTTGACAATAAACAGTAGAGATTTATTTATTTATTCTTTATTGTTTTATTTACACAAAGGGCACACTTAATGGTAAATGGCACATTTAATGAAAATATACCTTTTAATACCCATATCTCTGATGGCAGAGGGTGGAGGTCCAATAAAAATTATGTCTTCTTTAGCGCACCGTTCACAAAACTCGACATTTTCTGAAAGAAAACCATAGCCAGGATGGATAGCTTGACTATTTGACTTCTTAGCTACTTCCAGAATTTTTTCTGCATTGAGATAGCTTTGTGTTGATGGAGCTGGTCCTATATGATAAGCTTCATCTGCCTGGAAATCAATGAATGGTAACAAAATTCCAAATTTTATAAATAATCCACAATACTTAGGTAAAACTACAACAAGCCTTTAATAATTTAAACTTCTCAAATCGGGTGCTAATTTTGCTGTATCGGAAGAAAACTTCTAAATATACAAGTAACAGAATCCCTTAATATTTTTTATTCTACAATATAGTGTATCCTCTATTATTTTTATTTCCACACTAGTTGTCTGCAAAAATTAACTTTTATTGATTAAGATAACATGCAGCCAGGTGAAGAAAATATTGACATAAAAAAAATTACGAACTTACAACTATAAATCATTTTTAAACTGTATAAAGATCTTAAATATATAAAGTCAACATAACATTCAGAGTCAATGTCCTTGCTAAGTTTGGTAGGTAAAAGATAAAAAGATTTTCTATTTTACAGAAATGTATTTTACTTTTTCTTTTACTTACTTTATAACATACATTTTGTACGTGATTATAATTAATATAGTCGAAAGGGATAATCACGATTTTGTTATTAAATTTATTTATAAATAAAAATAAAAAAAAATATTTATTTACATATACAATTTGTTTTAAGTACATTCAGTTATTGGTCATATAAATTTAAATTAAATTATTGTTGCTGCTAACTCAAATATTTACTTAAGTACATAGTTACGCTAAGTAATTGAAGTGTTGCTATGAAATATTTATTGTAAATTAAACAATTAATAAAGAGACAATGAATTCTTACCATTTCAACATGTACAGCTTGTTTATCAGCGTCCGAGTAAACGGCAACAGTTCGGACACCCAGTTTCTTTGCCGTGCGCATCACTCTGCACGCTATCTCCCCGCGGTTGGCAATGAGCACCTTGTCTATGTTCCGTTGCTGAACATTTGTCAGCACTTGTTTCACATGGCTGAACCTCACCCCATATTGGTGAGACGTGATATAACTGGAATTTATTTTGATGTCATATTAGTTTTGACTGTTGTTCTTATTGCTGGCTTTTAGTTTCGATTAACATTGTAAACTAACAAAATTTAATCAAATTGAGATACTTTAACGTTAGGATAGGGTAGGTCGGAGCAGAGGTAGGCAATGGTTGCGAGTCATTCTGAACCAAAATGTGAGTATTATAGAGACATTTGTGTCCGAGATATTTTTGTATTAAAAGAGTATTTTAATTTTAATAATGCTGTATTCTGCTGTTGTATTAGATTACCCACTATAGTTTCTGCAGCTTTGTAATTGACATGGATCTTATAAACATAACCACTCATGTGTATAAGATCCACAGTAATCAAACTAAAATGTTGTTTGGTAGTAACAATTCTTATTGTTTCAATTCTCAAAATACATGTTTATGTTTATGTTTTATAATTGAATTTATATATGATACTTTATTTTTGATAGATTGTTAAATGGGTTACTCAGTGACATGTACGTGATGACCCTTAGATTGCTGACCATTGGGTGAGGAGATTATGACACATTTTAATTTTTAGTTGGATAACCATAACCACTTGATGTCATGTCTCCAATCCAAGGAGTTAACAGCGAAAGTTAAATGTGACATTTGACTAGAGTTCCATTACTGCAGGTAGTGGTGCTATATGTTTAGTCTGAAGTGTCTGGGCCATTGTTATGTTAGGCACTGGCAGTACGCACTCTACCGGACGACTAGATAGGTACTGCATGTGATTTCGACTTGGGTATAAAACATGTCTGTTTAAGACATGCTCATTTTAAATGTTTGATTGTTCACTTAAGAGTAAAGTAGAGGTGCATGGTGCTTCGAATTTTCAGACTGCATGTAGACTAACTGTATTGAGAAACATCCACATCGTTCTTTATCAAATTTAAATCGAAATAAAATAATATATTCGGTTTTTGCGAGAGAGAAAATGATATAATATGTATAAACTGTATGTTATAAAAATATTAAGACTTACCTAATTTTATTTAGACGCCGCAAATAGTACATCGTTCAAAATGGACAGGTATGGCTAACTAAATCAGAGTTGTATTCCTCGTTATCAATAGTTAATAAACAAGATAAAATTCATCCGTTGATCGCGCCTTTTTCAACCTCACGCGAGTCACAAAATGTACTGATAATATGCCAGTGTGGGCAATCGTAATTACGAGGTTTTTGTCAGTCATGATTTTACTTAGCGTTGTTATCTAGTTAATTTGAATATTATAATCTTTGCTTATTTGACCTTTGATAACAACAACGTCAACGTCACTGCGGCTGTCAAATTAAAAAGTATAAAAGAAGGCTATTAGTAATAGAAGCTAAAATACTATTTCGCCGGACTCTTAACGACTATAAAAATATATTTTGATGTGACATTATATATTAAGGTAATAAAAAGTTTATTTAAGAAATCCATTAAACTGTAATTTAGATTTTGCATTGACTTAATGTATCAGAGGCCAGTTAAGTTTTTTAAATGTATGTGACACTGACATTAGTGGTTAACGGACAATTACGTTTTAAACTTTTCACTTTGTATATCATAACAATTATTTTGCTGACATCATTCACGTCGTTTATTTTACGTCTTATTCATAATAATAAAACAGCCATCTGTATTCGAACTAAATGGATTAAAATATTTAGTCTTAAAATGGGTATTAAAGGCTTATGGACTGTTCTTACGCCATACAGTGAAAAAAAATCGCTTCACGAAGTAATTACACTATTTTATGTGAATAAATAATGATATAGAATCAATTTGAAAATATTTCTAACGTTTCTGTAAATTCTTTTGCAGTGTGTCTCAATGAAAATTAAACTTGGTATTACATTAAAATTGTCTGTGACTGAAAAGTAGTAAATAATATACTTTAATCTGTTTGAGTAATTTACTACAAATTATTAATATAACTCTATTGACTTGTTTTAGATCAGAGGGGAAATAGTAGCAGTAGACTTAGCTGGATGGGTCTGTGATAGTCAAAATGTTACTGACTTTCACATACAACCAAAATTATACCTAAGGTACTTTGGCTTGATTTTGAAATATTTTTTGTTTTGCAATAATATAATTAATATTATTACAATAAAAACGTATTATTGACATTGATAGGCCAACATTACCACATTCTACAAAATAGAATGTAATTGGTTCAAAAAGATCCTGTCACCCTATATAATAATAATTTATTACTTGGGGGAAGGAACATAAAATCAACAAACTATTGGAACAATAAAAAAACAAAATGAAATGATGGCAATAGGTGTCTCGGCTGTCGTTAACACAGGGTATGATTCCATGTTTATCAGCTCCCATGAGTGATTGATTGATTGATTGATTCTCCCATGATTGTTATGTGCAAACAGTTCCATTATTGCCCACTAGTATTAATTGTCTTCTAAATTTACATTCTACATCCTACCCTTAAATTTTACTGTGATGTATATGCTGTATAAATGATCATTTGATTTCAGGAATTTATTTTTTAGAACTGCATATTTAATTCTAGCAGATATTAGTCCTATATTTGTACTTGAAGGAGATGCACCCGAACTTAAGAGGGATGTCATGGCAGCTCGGAATGCTGTACAGTTTCGGGGTGGAGCCCCTAAGTCGGTTAAAGCTTTGGATAAACAACCGAGTGTAGCACGTAAAAAATTTAAAGGAGTACTGAGAGAAGTATATACAATTGATGTTTAATTTCTTTATGTTATAATAATGTGGCTTGGTAAAATATGTGTAGTACGCTTAGTAGCTTGGTGGGCTCTATCTCCATGATTTCAAAATAGTAGCAATCTAGTGTATTCAAACATATGTCCAAACTTTTTTTTTACACAAAAAACATCGTTAATCATTTTAAAGTATAATTTAGATTGTACATATCAAAGCAATTTGTATTCTAGAATATATTGGTTTAGTTTGTGCTTTGCTGTTGGACTTGTATGGTATCAACCAAGACAAAGATATTTATTTGCATAAATATGGTTACAATTAAAGATTTAGCAGAATTTTTAGTTCACTTCATATTTTGCCTTTTATGGCATACAAATTTAGGAAATGAAATTATAGTTATAAAAATTATTTATTATTACTTCATTATTTACTATTACTTAATTATTTATTATTACTTAATTATTTTTTATTACGTAATTGTTTATTATTAATTAATTATGTATTATTACTTAATTATTTAATATTATTTAACTATGTTTATGGCTACCAAATTATTTATTATTACTTAATTTTTACAATAAAATTAACTTGTACTTAACTAGAATATTTAAAGTCGACACGAATATAGTCATTCGCTTAAAATGTTTCATTTAGTCGACCTAGAGGTAATCAACTACTTTTTTTCAGTGTGAGATTCTCCTGAAAAGTATGGGTGTCCGGTGTATAAAAGGGCGAGGGGAGGCTGAAGCTACTTGCGCCCGGCTCAATGCACAAGGTGTTGGTATTATTTGAAATTATGACTAATGCAATAAAAAAATATTAAAAATTTAAAAACAAGGGACATTAATGGGACATAATTAATTAACACCTGGCGTTACTTTTATTTATATGTTTAACATGTTTTTCTCTGATTCTTTTTCCCATGGTTAATTATTTTTTTGGGAAAAATAATTTTATGATGCTCTTCTGTCAGCTGGTGTATGCAGTGGTGACACAGGACTCGGATTGCTTTGCATATGGAGCTCGTCGAGTATACCGTAACTTTAGTGTGTCCAATTCAGCGGGAGGAGGCGCCATGCAAGGGTCTGTTGACTACTATGACGCTGATAAAATGTACCGGGATAATGGTAAAAAATTTGTTCAGTGAAAATTTAATTGTTTTTATTCCATTTTTTTTTTATTCGATTGGGGATAGCAACGTTTTGTAAATAGATATTGGATAATGTTTTTAAATGTTTGTGGCTAGCGAACCTGATCACAGAACCCTGGGGTCGTAGATTCGATTCCCGCCCAAAATAATAATAATAATAATATATTGAGACATCACACATGACCATCTGATTCCAAAGTAGGTACTTAAGTTCCTGTGTTATTGTAACCAGACGGCTGATAAACCACTTATATACTTATAAATATATACAATTTTTTTACACCCAGACACAGAACAAATACTTATGCTCATCACACAAATATTTTTCCTGGATCGAACCCACGTCCCCCTTTTCAGCGGTCAGGTTCGCTAACCAATGCACCAACGGGCCAGTCAAATAAATATTTTGTGATTAGCACAACTATTACTTTTATGTGTGGGAGTAAAAAATATATATATATATTAGTGTGTACATATTTATATGTAGATATGTATATAATATTTGATATCAGATGATCATGTGTGGACATGCCCCAAGATATTATTATTAAATTATTTGTTTACGTAGATTTGCTGGTATTGATATTATTTTATTGTCGTTTCTATAAAATATGTCGTTTTTTTTTAGGTTTCGGTCGTAAGAAAATGGTTGCTCTTGCTATATTGTGCGGTTGTGACTACGGCGTTGGTGCTTGCGGCACTGCAATTACCACGGCCCTTTCTTTCCTGCATACGGTCCCCGAAGACCAAGTTATAAGCAGGTACACAACGATATAAAACTAACTATGGAATGATTTTATTATTATTAATTCCTTGTATGTGAATTGAGTAACGGACATTGAACAGGTCACAGAAGTGTAGTCACTCTTGAAGACTGAGACGGTCGCCTCTAGTATACACGTGGACCGGCAACACACCCTCCGCAACACGGGTTGATACACTAACAGCTGCTTCACGGCAGAAGTCAGTGTAGCGGTGGTACTTGCCCGGGCGAACCGTATACAGGTTCTAACGCCTACCTATCCAACGTTCTATACGACTATCAATGTTATGATATTCGTTAAGTGTATCTATGTGTACCTTATAATGTATAAAAATAATTTGAATTTGAATTTCTATTGTTGGATACGACTCTTCTTTGAAACGCGTAACACCATAGTCGGTCGGGCTGATCAAGTACGGGTTGACGGGCCCAATTAATAATAATTTTATACATCCCAGATGAATGATGCCGTAGATTTTACCAATTGCGGTGTTGTGAACAAAGTAAATAGGTATTGTGGGAGCAGGTTAATTTCATGCGATGTCTATTATCATGTATGACTCGCTGCGAATGTGTGTTTCGTATTTCATTTAAATATCCCAATCGCCAATTGTTGGTGATTGCGCATTTAAATTACCCACTTTATCATAATTCGTTTTGGTTGTATTTACCGCACGTTCATACGTAAATAAATACACACTCTCTACTGCATACGAAACTAGCGAAATTACCTAAAGGTGCATATGTATTAGAATTAAAGTTGCTTAATATGCTGTACTTAACTGTAAGGTTAGCGATCAAATTTATTTGCATTTCCGTAGCTCGGTTTCTTCTTTTATCTAATAGCTCAATCGCATTAATTATGTTAGAAATTAGGCCAATATACATTAATACTGAACTTTCTCATATCATTGCGGGACAAAGTGGTTTTGCCATTATTATGTCTGTCCGTTAGTCTGCTGTTAACTGGGAATGTCCTACGTTACATTGACACTTCACTAACTGCAACGACACTCTACAGTGGTCTCGCATGAGGCACATATTAACATTTGTAATAATTGACTGGAAAATGCGTTTTAATTGTTCCCACGCGATTTCCTATTACGTTATGTGCGCGGTATATTGTTTCGTGTACAGTCCTAATGATTGAGTTACAATGATCGAATTAGTATTTGATTCGTTTAAACTGATAATATGTAGGTACTCATATGAACATAAATATCAAATATATAATTCATTAAATGGAAATAATTTTTCTTGGAATTACAAAGTAAGTTTTGAAAAATGCGAAAGAGTGACAGAATGTGCAGATTTATGAAACAAACAGAGGAATGGCAACATTCTCTCATCTATTATGTTGCTGTAAAAACAATTATTTCGGTCGATATACACAGGTTGTTGAGCTGGGTGAGCGATCCCGACCAGTACGAGGCGCGGGCGCGCTGGGCGGCGGCGCCGGGCCGCTGCGACCGCTGCGGGCACGCGGGCCGCGCGCACGGCAGGGCGGGCTGCCCCGCGTGCGCCACGCACAGCGGCTGCGCGGACAAGGGCCATAAGTAAACTATATCCGGTTTATTTTATAATACGCAGCAAAACACACTATATCCAGTTTATTTTATAATGCACAGCAAAACACACTATATCCGGTTGATTTTATAATACGCAGTTAAACTTTCCGGTTATTGCCGCTTTAATGAATACGATTATGGTGGTCTTGCTGTCAAGTATTGGTCAAACGGCAACTACAAAGTTAATGTTAACGTATAAAATCGATTTGCGTTTGTTAAATTTAATGATGAATTCAACTTTGGAGATTATTTTTTGTCTCTCTTCAATTCTTTTGATCATGGGTTCGCTATCATGGGGCTAGTTCGCTTCAGTTACCCTTCGGTATTTCCTCGGTATTTCTGAAATCGCAGTTTTAGGTTCATTTAACGTCTAATGGCTAAAAATTATGACCATAAAAAACACGAGGATAAGAACTATAACAGTCATACATAAAAATATTTACTGCCGAGGCATTATTAGGTATTTTAAAGGCGTTTTTTTATAGTAAAAAAACGAAAACTATAAAAAATGCCAGCTGTTTTAAACTTTTAACTGATACTGGCTGGTACTGATAATGGCAGAATGTATCATCTGTTAGTACATACTATATATATAAAACATATATCTTCTGTAAAGTTGAATATTAAATTTAGAACCACAATTCAATAACTAATCAATAAAGGTGATAAATTCAATAATGTTATCTCTAAAATGTCCCCGAAGAAATAACTTCTCGTTGATTCGTGCCCAAATGATAAATTCTTTCGTAGGGCCAAAGTAGCAGAAGTGAAACGTGAACTGTCGCTTCGTAATCGGGCGCTGTCATCTGGAATGCCGTTCCCCGAGCCTAAAGTTATGAAGGAATTCTTGGATGGAACCACCGAAGATATAGATCTCGACGCGTTGAAAATTCCCGTCCCCAGTTTAATACAATTCGTGGTATTTGTTCTCATTCAATAATGCACTAGATTGTGTCTGTTATGCAAATTTCAGTGAAACAGATACTATGATTCATTTGAAATAGTTTTTTTTGATTTATTTTTCATTGTATGTCCTTATAGTTGTACAAGT
>DVPR01000538.1:0-13417 GCA_018239345.1 Oxynetra stangelandi
TTATTTGTAACAGACATATAGAAACAAAATATCAATGCTGCTAAATATCTCTTATATTCTTAGTATTTATAAAATACTAAAACGTGCTCTTGTAAATCAAATCAAAGGTATAAATGCTTTAATACGCTTGAAATCATTACTACACGCAACGCCAATGTAAATACGCATTCGTACGATGTTTAAATTGCTTTTAAATATTCGCTATTTAATCTAATTCAAAGTGCTCATTTAATGTAATCATCAGATTAATGCGCGGAATATTAGAAATGCAACGAAAGCGAAATATAAAAGCAGGAATTATTTATCACGTAATTTTTAATAGAAGGATGTCCCTATTTACGGTGGTTTGAATCTAGTGGGTAGCATGTGCTGAAATAGGGAATGAGCACTGTAAGAATCACCGCTGCCTTTATTACTGCCAGTAAACGTCAATGTTTTCTGCATTTAAAGGATATTTGTAAGCTTTCAGAATATAAAGTAGCGTTCCAATTCGAAGGGTATATTACACATAGCTGTTAGTGCTTTCAAATTAGTTTTCAGGGGCATTACCACGTATGAATTTGCAATATACATACATATGTAATATGTATCTTAAATAAATGAAAATACCAATGAGCCGCTTCTATCATGACGTAACAAAGAGCATACTCAATGTATATTTTTGTATGTTAATCATAAGTGAAATTAAATATGTGTAATTATAACTGTATATTAATATATAATTATGTGTATACGAGTGTATTGACAGTCCCATATAAAAACATAACGACACTCACATCGAATTGAGTTGATGACCAATGCTATTTAATTTAAACGTACAAATAAAACTGCCTATTCACCACACCATTCTGACGGCGATTCTGTGATTCTGAATGTTCATAAGCTATGGTATTTATTTTATAATTTGATAATTTTGTGATACGAATGTTGATGGACGTAGGTGCCGAGGGAGGCCAAGACTCACCTATTCCGACCAAGTAGGTGAGATATTGGCTGATGGGGGAATCAAGAGCCTCTAAAACCGGCGTGTATGCATGAAGAGCCTGATGAATGCTTTTTTTATTTCATTTTTTTTAATTTATTTAGCTATAGGCTCGCGTTTGACTGCTATCCTACCCGATGAAAAGCGGGATGCAGCCTAGGATGAAGCGTGCTTGCCTAGAAAGTGCCTATTCACTCTTGACTTGAATAATTCCAGGCTGTATGTATCGGGAAAAATAGATTCCGGCAGGGACTCCCTGCCGAATGTAGATGAAGCACATCAGGTTTGCTAAGACGGAGTTATTTGGCACTCGGTGCTCTCTTCCTACCCCAATAGGGACCTAGCGTGATGGTTATTTATTTATATATTTTTTATTTATTTACATACTTCGTAGTTTTTCTTCCACATAGCAAGATATTTCAGATATTTTAAATACGCTGAACCAAAGGTAGTAAAGGCCTATTCCTGCAGTCATATTACCAATAAACACTAATTACCTAATTGATTAATTAATGGCTCATAGTAGCAAATGAATTACATTACCAATCAATTCAATCTACTATATCAAACAGCGTATACACCAAAAACTATGGGCGCCAGTGGCTTCAAGTACGCTTCTATCTGCGCGTTTGCTACTCAACTAGCCTGAAAAAGATAGTATAAAATTCTAAGTATTCACCTGACGTGGAGCATTCATTCCTTGTAGGGATTGTGCCTCGCGCGATAGACGATGAAAGGCCACGCCGGACACCCTATTCACGTATGTCATTGAGCGAAGCGGAGTTAACCGTGTAGAAAAGCAGTGAAATGGACTCGATATTTCTTATACTGTCCGCAAAATAAATAAATCTTAAAGCTTAACAAGCTTAACAACTAATAGATTCTGGTTAACACGTGTTACTGATACCAAGTCTTTGAATGTATTTCAGTCCGTTGAATTTGTACTATTCGTATTATTAAACTCTGATTGTTTGCAACGAAAACACTGGGATGTTCAAGCTACTCGTATGAGCGATATATGAGTGATATACAGGTCAATTTTACTAACTTAAATTTTAGTACAGAAAAAATTAGAAGTGGACGAAATTTTATTTGAATTCAGATTTAGATTAAATTTATTTCTATTCAGCTATTTTATTTGTATGTATTACTTAATTGAAATAAGATAGGTACTCAATTGCCGTATGTTTCATTGTCATCAAAAATGATCTCCACTTAATAACTACAGCAGAGTTTGAAAAATATAATGTGTGTGTGTGTGTTTTTCGCCGGCGCCGAAAGACGGTACGACTATCAAAGCATGACATTCATTAAGTGAATTTGTGTGAACCTTACCATGAATAAAAGAATTTAAATACATGTATATAATACTGTTCTATTACTCATATAATTATTATCTCTTATAATTACCTGGATATAAATTGGAAGAGCGGTAAGTAGGTATATTAAAACAAACGAGCGAGTAACAATCATGTCGATACAAATTTTAACGGCACACGCACGCCGAATACTTTTGTCCAATATTCGGCAATTCAGCCTCGAAGCTCGCAGAATATCCGATACTACGCGTATGCCCGAATATACTATTCTTTGCAAGTCTAGTTTAAATATTTAATATCGATCGATATGTACTGCGTCTATCAATATAAATTAACTGAATAATTTCTAAGTATTAAAATGTAATACACCTATAGTTATATGGACAGTATAATTAACATGCATTTTTATTGGGAGCGGAGATTTTTCCGACCCATCGAAATGCTAATGTCGCTACGTAACACAATATTCGTTCTCGCGAAGAGCAATTTGCAAGCGAAATTCAGGGAAATATGATCCTCTTTATAGTAGATCCACATACTACAGTGCGTTGTACGTATCACAAAATATCGGGTGAAACCTTTGTTTGCTCTAGATCGCTTTAAATGTCACTTAGATTATGTATTTTATATTTGACAGGTGACTTTCTTCCTCCGCCCTTTACACAACGTGGCTATGACCACCGCCTATTCCTTAAGATAAATGCGAAAGCCTTCAGGTATTTTAGCTTGCTGATGGTTTATATCAGATATGTCATATATCAGAGTTGCCTTGCATAGTACACTCGATAGTAATAACTTTCTTAAAACTTATTCATTCTATCTTGTATCACTTGAAATAAAAGTAAAAATCGGTGTCAAAAATCGGCAACGTCTTAGTTAAGGAAACGACATTAATTTTTGATTAGCCCGATAAGATACTTATTTTTATTCGTTTGGGTAAAGTGCTGGGAACAGTACCTTAGGGTTCGCTGACCACTGTACCCGTGGTCGTGGGTTCAATTCCCATTTAGGACAAATATTTATGAGAAAAGCAAAAGTAAGTATTTGTTTCATGTCTAGGTACAAAACATATCTATATAATTATATATTTCTAAGTGCATATGTATATAGTGTATCATGTGTATGTCTGTATCGTCAGTGTATCGTCTGGTTACCATAACACATACCTGGTTTAGTGTCTACCTTGGGATCAGATGGTCATGTGTGAAGATGTTCCAAGATAATATTATTATTATTATATGAAGTCTCAAAGTTTGATATGACAAAATTATTTGTATTTGTCTTCTGTACTTTAGGGAGTACATTAAAAAGTCGCTCCCAATTATCGTTAAGTAAAGTAAGTCTGAAACCTTCAGCGCTTTTAGGCGGGTGTAAACTTCTGGCATTCTCCAGTTGATACGAACGTTATATCCACTGATGGATCATGAAGAATAGTTTGTTTTGAATATGCATGAAACTCTAATTCGTGAGATTTAATATTTTCTACGAAATTGTGAATGTCTGCGTAGACGATAATAGAGGGGTGTAATAAGGAAGCATAAATTCAGAAATCTGATACTTTAATAACAAAGTGGCTGTAAGATAGCATTAATGTTTCTCATTCGTCATTTTGTAATAGGGAAATTGATCTATTATGTAATAGGTAAATCTATTATTTATATATCTGTGACTATTTCACACTATACATTTCATATTATACATTTATCTACCATATAGAGTTTCATTAACCACCGTTACTTTTTATAAATGATTCTTTTTCATAATGTAATTTTTATTCATCTTCTTTTATCTTGATTATTCTTATAAATCTTCAACACCACGTGATGAATAAGCGGCAATACCAGTAATTCTCAAGTCACGATGCACCGTACCCAGCTGCCAGAGTAGAAAACGAAACAAAAGACTGTGCGATATTAATATTAGGGACACATTTTGCCCGCGGCACCACATACGTAAGTGCTTACTATTGTTATTTTACTTTCGCAACTATTAATAAGCACTGAACCTCAAATATTCGCAAAATTTTGCGCCTAAATTGGCTGAGATAAATAAAAATTGGTGGTAGTTCTTACTAAAAATCTATTAATTTCTTCAAATGAAATATACATTATAGATGCATCATGCCCTATGTAGATTCCCTTTAATATATCTACTATTTTCCCAGAACCCAGCATAGTTTGACAAGTAAATTATTGTATATATGTATTTAGTTGCAACAAAAACAATTTAATACAACAATCGTAACATTTTCCATATAAAAACGTGAATATATAAACGTAGGTTATGTTTGTGCCCCGGGTCGAGTAGTAAATCATTTTAATAATTGATCCACGCTGAAATATTCATGAAGTTCCACTGAAGGTATTTCGAGAGAAAAATGGATGAAAAATGTTCCAGCCTCTTTGAATATTGCCCGCGTCTGACCCGATCTTCTTTAATATAGTATCTTTACGTATAACCTTTGCAGTAAATATGAAATATTTGCATTTAATACTTAGTCTGCGAATAGTGTTAAAGGTTATCGTTAAAAGGCCAGATTTAGTCAAATTTAGTTTAAAGGACCCGAAAGATTAACAGATGTTATATAGCTAAGATGTTTTAAAAATAGAACCTGATTTCTACTTTATAGATGCCTTTATTAGAATCCCTGTATTTTATACTTCAATAAATTTTTATCGGTATATAGAAAAAAATAATGAATTTGGCATGCGTTCATGCATACATTTTTAATACACGCATAGTATATTTTTACACAAAAATATTCGTTTTCAATTGAATAATATATACTGAAATATTAAATACAGGCCCTAAAGAAAATCAGTATATGTATATGTATTTAAATAGAGACACCATTCTAAAGAACAATTTAACTAATTACAATTTTGTTCACAGTCACTAACATAATAATATATGTATTTACTTTGCAAAAAATACAATTGATGACCTCATACAAATTAAAAATGATAAAAACGTTTTGAATAAATATATGTATCACACACAACTTGATTTTAATTATAACGAAAAGTAATAAATTTTCATACTATGAGGTATGCTGAAATGGTTTATATTTTGTAACACAGCCAATAGCATTTTTGAATTTTGTAAGTTGCAGACGACAGAAACGGATAACGCCGCGGCTTGCAGTCTCCGAGGAAATTTGGAAGGAAATGCATTTGATGCCACAGGATACGTATTTACGTGTTGCGGAACGAAATACAAAAGTGTTACAATGTTGATATACCTACTCTCAAGAGTTACTTGGAACACGATACCTCTCCAATCGATACCGATTCTATGTTTTTGTTCTTCTTGCAAATATATTTTTATAAAATGAAGTGGACGACTTAGATAGTGGAAGTGGAAGATAGCCTAGTGATTTACAATTCAGGCTAACACTCTAGGTGGCCCAGGTTCCAATCCTGGCGCTTCCTTCATTCATTGCAAATGTGTTTTAATGTATCTGTAATCTAAATTGAGGAGTGAAGTCTGCCACCCCACACTTGGCCAGCTTAAAAGACTTTAGAATTAATCCTTCTTATTCTGAAAGAAATACCATGTTCACAATTGGTACGACAAAAGGGTCAACGGTGAAGTAAAATGCATGCTTCTATTAGTAAATTGTTGTGTAGCATTGTTGCTTACAAGATTTAATAAAAAATAAATTCACGAATGCCTTCTTCAATACAATTTGGCAGAAAATGCATTTGACACGATACGTGCCCCGGAATAAAATACCAAAGTATGACAATGTCGAGAAGCTCTCAAGGGCCACTAGAGTTGCGACACCTCTTCCAGTGACGGCTCGCTACAATGCACATGATACGAGAGCCTGGCCTGCTGATAAGCCAACTGAACTACCCTGGATGTGAAGTTGAAGTTATAGAACTATATACTTCAAGAAGAAGTTATATACTTCAAGAAGTATTAGCTTTTTAAATTATTAATATTAATGACTTTACATTCATGTTTTGCACATATACATATCAATTGATTATGTTAACAATAAAATTTAAAATTATCTACTTTAAAATATTTCTAGTAACAGTAATTATATAACTTCTGAAATGCATCAGGATTGAAAGAGGTGTTAGAATTTGTTGAATATATTTAGCTACATATATAAAGTCCTTCTATAATAATTACGACAATAAAGTGCCATCTGAAGAAATATTTGTCTAGATTCGACAGTATCTTTGAAAGGTCTACAGTAGGTATATATAACTCGAGAGATCCTTTGTAACACGATACGCTTTTTTAGGTTCCACCTTGCAATATTATTGAGTAACCGCCAGCAGCGTGTTTGCCAGCCTTGTGTTTACTTTGCCGTCGGTTCTTCACAAACGGGAAATAATTCAAAAGAATGAAAGTGACATGAATGGTTAATTTACAATTTGAATAACAATGGCCGCCAAATTTAGAGTGAGCACGGGAATCGAGATCTCATAGAATTGAATTAGAAATGGGATTTGTTATTATAAAGGAATTTCCCCTCAGAAAGCCAATGTTGGTTATTTTCAACGTGAAACGCTACGGATAATTTTAGACACGGGGGACCAAATTCGTTGAATATTTAAAAAACGGTTAAACTATGACATCTTAAATTATGATCAAAATTCAAAACGATACCGTTAAATCCTTCATTAATAAAAATACAATTTTTGTAAGAATTGATATCATTGATATCGAAAAAATGTTACATAATATTATTGCTATCATAAAAAAATAGGCGATGCTGTTAATAACAACAGTCTTAAAGAAATTTCTGCCCGTATGCCCGCTGCCTGCTCTTTATTGGACGTAGCAAAGGTATAAAGGCTAGCTGATTTCCGGAGTTCTGGACAAATACTCATATGTAGCATTACGATATAAATAGGAGTACCTATAAAACCAACCCAATTCGAGTATAATGTATTTTTCACTTCAGCAGAGTAGCAAACGGGCATGCAGCAGTCAAAGGTGGCCACTGCCGCCCATGGACATCTGCAACTTACCTCGAGCAAGACTATAGGATTAGGACTGTTAGTGTCAATGAGCTAATAAGTGTTATTACGTGGTAATAAGAGTATTAGATGGGATATATTAATAGGTGACAGCACTAGAAGTACAATTTGACCACTAAGTATGATTGTTGTTAGTAATAGTTCGTACCTATTTGTTCTAATCGTGCCCTTACGCAAAAATGTTTCTCCTTCTGAGCACCTAGATCGTCGCATTTGGTAAACGATAGCCTAAAACCACACTATTCAAGAATATTGTCTTAAAATTCATGTATTCATTTCAAAACCTTTTGTAGACATCGCAGTGTACATAAAGATATTGTTTTTTCATAACGTTATCGATGTAGGGAATACATTTTCATAATACCGTGTCATATACTAAGGTAAAGTTTTATCGTTTACTTTAACGTAAAACGACATGTAAATATTGAAAGGTATGTGTCAAGGAAATCCACGTTTTGTTTGTACAGCTAATGGCAGCTCTTGGTAGGAAATGAGTGAACGATCCGAATTCTAAGCTCCGCTTACACGGAAATCGGACACGAATATTATTAAAACGAATTATACTGGTATTATTAATATTATTGCATCAAAAAATTTTGGAATCTTACGGAAAAAAGATGTAAATTCGCACTCCCTTTATCACTTCCAAAATCATATCACACAGATACTTTTTTGTGTAGACACAACAGGTTTGCTTCAGGATTAAAATGAAAACTGTACAAACTTATTAACAGTTTAATAACGTTAGGGTTAACGTAACATTTCCGTATTTAGTGTTCGCCGAAATTTCTTGCCATGAATAATATTAATCGCCACCACTCGCTACACAGATTCAACTCAACTTGAAGATACAAATGGGGCTCAAGTGGCACGATAGATCGAGCGGTTTCCTTGTCAAAGTTTACGTTCCGTGTTATCTATACACGTTCATAGTGGATGGATGGAACGCAATGGTTTATGAAGTTTGTCCAACAAATGTATTACGAAGTGTGATTTGAAATAATAATAATGAAGCATTGTAGTATTTTTGAGACAAAAGTGAGAAATTTCAGGTAAAGTAGACAGCGCATGCCTGAAGATCGCTTATGAAGTTCGTTCAGCTTCAAATAGGACAAAATCTTAGCAGCTGATCTTTAGGCATGAGATGGAATTTTCACAACTGTATCGTTTCCGTTATCATTTACAAACTATGACATATGTAAAATTGTCAGAATATAGTCCGTTACTAGCCTTTGTAAAGTAATCCTAAAACCAAATATAGGTCATAAGGGATCTGAACTGGTTCAAAACGCTGGCCGTCAATTGAGTAACCGCTAATGACAAAATTTTCAACGTACTTCCGTGGTTTGTATGGCGCAATTAGAGGCCCATACCATGCAGACGGTGCGGGTTGGCAGGCATCGAACACCTCAGAAAACATTGTATAGAATTCTCAAACGCACGGATTTCCTTATGATATTATTCTTTACCGTAATAGGCGGTGGTACTAAATCTTGGACAGACATAAAACTTTTTAACTCCAGCGATCCATCCCGGAGAAAAATATGTACGTTACAAACTCCTATTATGAGACGCTGAGATATAAACCAGACTATCTAGCTCGCTATGGAATAGCTTGGTAGAGCTTGTTGTGAGCCGTTTCACTGGCCGGACTATACTCGGCAAGCATATGAATAGTGCGAGCTATTGGTAAATTTATATTTTAAATTGTCAATGAAATATAAACCTTCCGTTGTTAGCCATAAAGCACATTACATCCATTATGCGTAAATATATTATATTTATACATATGTAGGTGTAGTGTAGTGTATACTTGTCGTGTCATCGCTAATGGAAGGAGGGGAAGCATCGCAACGACCTAATTTGGGTTTTGATAAACACGAACGCTAATAACGAGATTGATTATCACTAGTATCGGTTTATATTTTCATGAGGTCTGTATAATTTGTCTGTTGGTGTAATTCCATGTATTAGTCGTGTTACCTCAAGTAAGTATCACTATAATGTTAGATGTAATTGTTGCTCCTAATATACAGACACATTTGCTGTTTAATTTTCAAATGACTATAAATAAGGTATGTCTATATATAGGTATTTTCAATCATTATTTAACATGCAAAATGGTTTATGCATTAGATTTTGGGTAGAACTTTGGTTTTATCATATCGAGTGGTAAGAAACATTTCGGGCGATATTGAGTTATGTACATATTTGGAATCGGCAAATCTTTTCACGTCCAAATAAGCGCGTCTTTAAAAAAATCAATAAAAAATATTATAAGAACAGTTATATGAAAATTATTACAGAAACAGTTATCTAATATTTTAAATAACGTTCTTTTAATATTGCTGTGTTCTAAATGTTCTAAATCTACCAGGAACATAAGAGTAATCATTTCAACAAATCGGCTACAATTTGCTTTTGCAAATTGCTTCACACGGCACCTAAAGGGAGTCTCACTAATCCGCATCGCATGGACATCCCAGCCGTTCGCACTTTATCGCGTTAGGGCTTCAGCACATTGCCCTACTGTTGAACACATTGTTTTATTTGAAACGATTTTCACATTATTGCACCGCTAGAGACATTTTTTTTCTTCATCGCAGCTAGAGCCAGACGGGTCATTTTAAGCTAAGTTGCAATTGCAATCTATAAATAGATACGTACGTGTAAGTAGAACGTGTAAGTTTTACAATTGAATAGTCAAGAGTACATTGTTACAGTTGTGGAGCAAGATGCTACGCATAACAACAACACCTAATAACAAACTGTAGGTGGTGGCCATAAAAAAGTAGTGATAGTGCTCTCACAATCAAACCCTATACAAAATACATCGGTGTTATCTGCTAGCAATCAATTTGTCTACATAATATTAAGTTATATACATATTACATTTCAAAACTTGGTATTCAGAAAGTAAACGCCGTTTCTAATAATTAACAATTTCTTAATTATCGATTCACCCCTTGGTGCAGCGGTTACTGAGTCGGGGGTCGTAGGCTCGACTCTCTCTCATCTATGATGAACCCGTGCATGTGTTCTCTCTTGTTGTAAAAAGGTTTATATTTACATGCATATATGTAGTTTATTAGCCTTCTGATTAGAATAACGCAGGGACGTTTTTAAATGGCAACTTTGTGGTCGAGTGGCCGTGTGTGTCCAAAGAATGATCAACATGAAGTAGCACATAGCACTTTTTAGTCATTCTTCCCGTTCGGTGCAATGGGTACACGTCCTAAACGTTGAACGTACGAATACATACTGGTATGAAGCGGCAGCAGCCTGTGAAAAACCCGTCAATCGCCTGATGGATATTTCCAATTCAAACCAATCTGTATACTAGCCACTTTGCCACTCAATATCACGAAAAATATCTGAAAAGTCAGATAAATACTATGTTACGCGGATTTAGTTACTACAAATAGTATAATTTTTGTAAAAAAAAAACAAAAAAAAATTATTGTCTGTACATTTTTAACAACATATTTTATGTGAAAAGAAATTCATAATGGCGAGGAATGGAACGCGTAACTTAGGTTTCAATTATCCTGAAGAGACTTTGTATGTTAGGTGATCGATCACAGGAAAATAGAAATACGCATTTTTGCAATTACATTGAGTGGGGAAAATAGTTTGATTGCTTTATGTCACGCGTCTTAACCCGCAAAGTATTGACGCAGAGCTGCGCTAAAAATGCAAATACAGTTCTTTTTCGAACCCGGCAAAGGATAGATTCTTTTTATGTTCCACTTGAATACGGAGCAGTGAGCATTTACTATTATGTAGGTCGTTCATCAGTTGACCAAAAAATTAAAATAATTACAAATCTATATTTTTATTTCTTTTTCACTTTCTATTCATTATATTTTATAGTGCTTAGTTTTTTTTAATAGACATATGAGACAAAGTTAAAGAACTTCACATCAACGCTATAATTGTAATTTTTATTTTATTATTTTTAGCCTAGCATTTCAGAGAAGGTTATGAATTCCATATATGTTTTATTTATATTCCCCCTTTTGAATTTGGCTATCAAGTACTTACTGTAATTACAGTCTCCCTCGCCTCTTTAGTTTTGAGTAGCTGAATTTTTGAAAGGAGTATGAAATTCGGGGTAAACCTAAATGGAGTCGTAAATCTTTATGTGCGTTTCAAGGGAGCACTGTGAGGCTAATGTTACTTGTGAATTTAACTCGTTTTTATTGGTTCTGCCGTTACTTCTAAAATAACAGCAAATGTTGCTTCAATTCATATAAATACTGTCACCCTTTTCCTTTTTCAAAAACTTTCAGTAGTTTAAAAAGTGATGCTGAAGCAAGTAACAAGAGCAAATGAAATGCTATGCTTCGTGAAACATTTATGAGTAACTATTTGTATATTGTCTTATCACCAGTCATCTAAATATATATTTACCTTCTAACATAAATCATATCTATCATGAATTTACTTTGTATGAAAATATACGAAATAAAAACTACAAATAAGCATCTGTGAATTCATATATTGATTGGGAAACTAGAACTGCACATATGTTTTTGTAGTTACTTATTTGAATAAACAATTCAAATAATCTGTGATCTTAAAAATCATTTAAACTTAGAAAACATTAATTTGCATGCACGAAGATGTTATGTTCGCGGATTATTGGATATTGTTTAAATTAATTTACTAAACAATATAGAAATATTAAAGAATTAGATGCTTATAATTTTAATAATAAAAAAAACACAGATAAAGGAAACACTACGTCGTTGTGATGTTCATTTAATCGGCATGTATAGTGTGTTTTACTTAGTTTTAGAACAAACATACGAATAAATCTATTCATTTAAATCTCGGCTAATAGCAATCAATTGACGCGGCGACAGTTACAAACGATTTGTTAATAAAATATTTATTTCTATTCTAATTATCTTTTTGTGTTTCAGATTGCGATTTCGCAATACAAAGAGCCTACAGTAATTTTTTCTATGATATTAAAAACTTATCAAATCATTTTGATTCAGAAAACTTTAGGATAATATGTTTACGAATAAAAAAAAAGAAATATTTTGATTTCGTTATATTATTAATGTGTAAACAGTGCTAAGCTCCTCACTGAAAGAATTAAACATTTCTGAGATACAAAAACTTTAATGAATGTGTAATTATATTCGATTTATATCTTTTTAATAAATTATAAAAGACACCGCTCGAGGGACAGCGTAATTTTAATCCACATAAAAATGAATTCCCGTTGAAGCCGCGCACTGAAACAAATCCCCAATTAATCTTTTGCAAATGCGATTTTGTATTTATTGTAACAGTAAGCGATTTATTACCGCTTACTGATTAATTTTCACTTCGATAAAATATCACGAACCAAAGTTTTCTGGCGGTAACAATAATTGACTTTAAGATATCGTGATTAATAAAATCCACGTCAATTAAAATCCGTGTCATATTATACCTGTAAACTTCAATTATTCGTTGAAATGAAGATGCATACATCAATTCGTCAAAGCGATAATAATAATATTTATTATTATTTAATGGCATTAGATTAATTCAAATCAAAGAGGCGCTTCGACCGTAACTAATCTACGATAGCTTCATCATATGTTTAAATCTTCATGAGATTCTAGTTAATAGATAATAGCCTTATTTGGTTCTTAGCAGACTCAGAACATAGAAGACATAATTAAATACTACTCCCATATAAACGTAGTTATTACATTGAAAGAGCGTTTTTTAAATAATTTCTTTTTATTCCCAATTTTGTTATTGTCGCTGTGTGTTTGTCGAATAAAATAAAATAATGTATTGCCTAGATATTCCCCTGAAATCATTGAAGAATTCACTCCGCTCTGAAGTCAGGTTAAGTCCTCAAGTTGTAATTTAGTATATTTCGAGGTTTAGTACCGCTAGAACTGAAATAATAATTTTAATACTGAGTAATAAAATAAAATATAACATAAAGTTCAATGATATTGGATATATATACATATTTTGAGTATAAGTTAAATTGTACTAATATATTTCAACTTTTTTCAATAAGATATCGCTATTTGCCAGCGCAAAATGGAAAGAAGTATGCTTGGTCTAAAACTAACAGATAAGGTCAAGAATATCAAAAT
>DVPR01000539.1:0-13416 GCA_018239345.1 Oxynetra stangelandi
TGCGCGCTTTTTGCGATAGTACCGCGAACCGGAAAACAGCGGGAGACGCCAGTGGGTGAGGAGTCGAAAATATATACATACATATGTACCAATGTATACATGTTATCGTTAGCAAGAAACGTGAACCAGCTAGCAACAATGAGTGCGCTGTATGCTTTATGTACATACCAATGTCTATCAATTCAGGAAGATCTACATAGTCCCTTTTATGACCAATCCGCATGATGGAGTACCTCAACAAGCTTTGCTCAACAACAATAACAACAGGGACATACTTTTTAAATTGAACAGATTCCTAAAATGGTAATTAATCCTATACTAACACTACAACACTTCTTTGCGTATAAATAATACATACCAACCACACCCGTTGGTGTTCATATCAATCGTTGTTGGATAATGACTTCACATCGAAGAGTATGTTAGGCTGACGGTCCCAGCTGTTTCATGTGTGGTACGAAATTTTCGAACAGATTAGTTGGCAGCTTATGCTTTACATCCACATATAGAACAAATGCTTGTGCTCATCTCGCAAACAATTATCCGAGATGGAACTCACAAGTCACAACTCCTGGCTTCGCATTCAGCTTCGTTAGTGCACCAGCAGACCACTAAGTATTAGAAAGTATGCCACTTAATTAAGCAGCAAGCTACATTTGAAAGGATAATTTAATTTAAATAAGGTAGGTTAATCAACGTGCCGCGCAACTATTCAACATCAAGTCGACGTCCGGCGTTTAATTACCCCCTAAAAAAAAGCTCTTAAAAATGTGACAAGGTGTGAAATTACACGCGTTCCTTAAACAAATTCCCCGTCGACCAATTTCCGATTACAACGCAACGCTAGGCTTCGAACTGACACCGTAAATTACGCGGGAGCACACCTTCACCCAATTATCCCAATTCCGAAGCACACGAGACCTATTTAAGTAAGAATTATATACTAATTAATAATACAAATTGCACTTCGAGCATTTTATGTATTTATATAACACCACGCCTAGCATAAACATATAAAATACATGTTTCAATTACTCTTATTCGTATGGCCATGGTATGATCTAAATGCGATCTGGGAAACCTTATGAGGGTAACATATTAGTCAGGGCAAAAAAAAATACGGACGACCAAACTGAGGCACAGATAGACTCCGCTTGTTGCTCGTTAGATATGTATCACTACTATGACCTTATATTTCCATGCAATTAGCTTAATTTAACACTAAATGTGATTTAAAAGGAAGTGCATTATGCCGTAGCGTCCGATGTAGTATAGAAGAAGAAACTTCGTATGATAATAGGTCGCTTCTCTTTATGTAGTGAACTTTTATGATTAACATAATTACTGGTCAGTAATAAATTTAGTTTCATTGCATTGAAAATAAACAGTTACTAATTTTACAAACGCAAAGATGCTATCATCATCGTATACATGTTTATTGTTCCACCTTCGGGCATCTATCTATTTCTAGAATGAGAAAGGATTGTGGCCGTAAGCTGCCACGCTGAGCTCGTCCCAGCTTAAACTCCTTAGAGAATATTATGAAGAACTTTTAAGATGCACAGATGTCACATATTGATTTTATTCATTGTCATGGCAAGTATTTTAATCTCAAGACGCACATATTTTTATAGAACGGGGAGAGAATGTTAAATAGTGTTTTACCACCAGTGCTATAGAAATGCTATCAAAGTAAATGCATATACATATAAATCAAATTTTAAAATATAAATCACATATTTTTTTTATAAAACTGATTACGTAGAGTACAATGGCATGATTCATGGTGCAATTTCAGTTTTTTAATCGGATTAAAGTTTGCATTATTTATCTTATGGAAAAATTTCTTACAACAGTTGCTATCCATTAGTACACAAAAATGATACCCTGTCAGCTGTGAGTGTAAAATTATTTTAATAAATATTATCGAATGGCGTTTATAAAAAAGTAAACACTAAATAAATATCATATCAGAGCACCAAGTAGAACAAACTATCTGCCTCAAGATAGAAACAGATATCAGATCTATTCCACACATCCAGATCAATCAAGACCAATAAATCAGTACTCGCCAAATAGAGCCAAGATGGCCGCCATGTACGGCACACCGTTCCGAATGTTACGCGAACGGAATATCGCATGATCCGACGTAAATTTATAGAGATTTGATCTGTTAAGCAATACGTCCTGCTGCTATTAAGTTGGCACTGGCGCGAGCGGACGCAAAAAGTAACACGGGGCTACGGGAGAAGCGAGTGGTAAAAACCCTATGACACGTGTCTCGTGTCTCGACTCGCAATTACGTAGTTAGTAAAGGTGTATAGAAATGAAATATTAAGAATGCGGACCGTTTCTTAAGTTCGCTTATTACGGGTTAAGTGGCAGGGAAATGTGGAAAGCGTGGTTAATTGTGATTCTAAAGACGTTCTCGTATAAAATAAGATAACATGAAACGATTTCAAAGTACTTTAACTAGTGTGTATATAATTATAAAGTGTTTAAATGCACAAGAGTGCTTCACACAATTTGCAAAATGCTTGTATATTTTAATGTTTCCTTGATTTCATATTTATTATTACTCGTAAACCATTCCTCGAACAAAAAGCTTTTAGTACATTTAAAATATACTCCCATTTGCCGCCAAGTCATAAATAAGTTAATAGCGAAACAAAGTTGATATATCCCAAATAATATTAAATATGCAAAGTTCCATTTAAATTAATTAAGTTAACTTCTTCCTTGACAATGAATTAAAAAAATAATTTACTCCCCAATCATGACAATAAGATTCTTATATTTATATTCAATTTCATTAGCAAATGCGAAGGTTTCGTATCTCGATGAACCCTGACAGACATCTTCAGTTACGCAAATCGATAATGAACTCCTCGCTCCATCGCCAGCGATAAACGACAAGCCAGAAACCGAACACAGTTCTATATTAAGCAATAAAGTAAAAAGCAAGAAGCTAGAAAGGTTTTTTCAATCAACTACAGTGCTTCAACTTCTTGAGCATTTTAGGTTGTTCACTGCAGCGACAGGTATCTACTGTTATACAGCAAAAGCAAATTAATAGCGATAATAATACCATGTAAACCTGCGTTAAAACTACCATCAACAATAGTTTGGATTTAATATCTCCTGAAACTGTAACATTTTTATTCGCTTATCGCTTCCCCATGATGTACAAGCCCAGTTTGCGATAGCCGATATAATTTGTTACCAAGAGTTCCCCAATATGATTTCTGTCAAGACCGCAAATAAAAAATACTGTTAAGTGCATATATATACGTTACTTTAAATTAAGGTCCGTTCAAAAACTAATTATCTCTGTGCATGCCGAATATAAAGCGTTAAGGGTTAAGGAGATATTCGTGTGTCCTTTTTTATAAGTTCCTAATTAAATATGCACTGGAATGATTGCAATTAATTTAGATGCATTATTATTTCAAATTCTTTGGTTAATTGCATGTAAAAAAAAATCGAGAATAAATTAAAGATTCTTGTTTATAAAATAAGAAATAATATTTTTGTGATATTTCATTTGATGTACATATGTATATGTTATTATTGTTTGTTTGAAAAGATGAACATGCTTCTCACTAACATTTTAAAGGACTAATGATAATAGCTTAACTTAACGTTTAATTTTATGATTAAATTTTGAAAAAAAAAAAACAAAACAAAAATGCCAAAAATAAAAATTTATATATACACACTATTTTACTAACAATACATATATTTGTCAGGTACATGTCAACATTATAAATTTAAAAAAAAATGCACATTTTTTTGTAATTTACTTCTCCTTAAGTAAAAAGTAACAAACATCCCAAATTTATATGAAAACAAGCAAATTCTCGTCATCTTGATACTACTTTTTCGTGTAAATTGTATAATATCGTAAAGGACTCAGACTATTATGACTCCTTATAATCATTTTCATGATAAAGCCACTTACAGAAACGTATGATAATATTAAATTATCTTTATAAAACATTGTCAGATTATACAATGATCCGGAATTTACTTCCAACAAAATAATAATAATTAGATAAGTAAAATAGGGGGTTAATAAAAGTACGAGTAACTTTATTCATCTAAAAACTCCTCCAAAAGTTCTAAAACTTATCCAAATGTGGCTTAGCATGATTTCACTACGATAGCCAATTCATTGGTAAGTGGGTATCCTCGATTTTGGGATTTTCAAAGAGATAGACAGCGGTCCATCTGAGGAGATTATTTAAATGTCTTCCGTTTTTCTATGCTACTATGCGTTTGCAAGTGATGAATTGGAATTGTGATGATCAATGGCAATAATGAGGTCTTTGTAATATAGATATGACTATAAACGCTCTTAACAGTTACTCAATCTATGACTCGTAACTTTCACAAGCGCTTGAACGATAACGAAAGGTAGCTAAAAGGTAGGTAGGTAAGAACAAAACAAGGCCTAGTTGCTGTAGTGGAAATCGTTTAAAAACGAATATTATTTTGCTATCACTATCGTTCGTTAGTCTATATATCCTAAGCCACTGGTATAAATAATAGATCACATAAAAAAACGTTATACTTTCTCGCTCTGTGTGCCCTAGAACTGCTTCCTGAAGACTGTGGTAAGCAAGAATATTTAAGGAACATGATATCGCGAAACAAATCCAAGTCATTATTTTCAATAATTCATCGGTAACATAAAGAAACTTTTTTTTTACTAGTACATTTTCGATGTAATATATATATATGAGCATACTATCATTTGTAGCTGATTCACCGCTGTTCCGCACGGAGTTTCCTGGGTTATATTCTCGGGTCAAGCATTCACAGTTTACAGTATCTGCCCTATGTAAAACGTTATTTAATTTCCGTCTTTAATTCACGGCTTGTGATAAAAAAAAACATGTGTTACAAATAAACAGTTAATGAAATCAATGTTAAATTACGTGTGAGCGCCACTCAGCGTCATTGTAATGCAATTAAAGCGTGCAAATTGTTGATTTAACACGTACAAGTATGATTGATGGCGGTTTTATATCGGCCATTAAAATATATTCGAGCGGCCCACATGGCGTTTAACCTGATTTCCACAGTTCGATCTGCTTTATTTTTTGAAAGTATCGGGATGGGATCGAGTTTCGTATCGATTTCAAACGAATTTGCGCGACCGCCGCCTTCCCGTGAGGTGTCAAGATCCGATATTCCGTACTTGATATGTGATGAAATTTAAACAAAAAGAAACGATGTACATGTATGCATTTTGAATATTTATTTGTGCGCAATGAATATTTATTTATATAATTACTAAGTCATTAGTCCGTTACAACAGTATATTAAGCTGTGCTTAGAATGTTCTCATTTGGTCATTTCTATTAGTAGTAACGCCGTAGATGGAGTGTACATCGAGCTACTCCTACCCCTAACTGCTCATCATCATTGTTGCCGCGGGTCTTCGCTCAGAATCAAAACGGCTAAGGCCACAGTCTGCCACACTTATTATTACTTAAGGAATACCAAATAAATGTTCACATTACATTGCATTATACTTAAATTCTACTTTAACATTAAGACAAATTAAAATTAACAGAAACATAGTGGTCAGCACGAACGACTACGCTGTTATCTGAACAATAAGTGGATTTCATTGTCTTATTATTATTATAAAATATGTTATAATAATATTTTAAAACTATTTAAAGATTTTATTGTTGGATATATTTGACTAAAAGACAAAATATCTAAAACAAAGCGTGAAAGTACTGCCATTATTTCGATTTATGCATTCAAATAAAATTCACACCGCGGTTAGTGACAATGGATTACAATTTCTACATTTTCTGTTATCTACAATCTGACGTTACACAGAAATCAGCAGATCGCAGATCTAAGGCACCTGTTCAATCGCCAGCGTGAAACGAGCGACGAGTAAAAAGAGAACGATGTTACTCGTGCTAAGTACTTTAGTTACAAACTGTTAATGGCCGTAGATATTATTGAGGTTGCGTGGATATAAGTGAAGATACGTGGTTATTTTATCATGAAAATGTTTAGTAAATATTCAAAATTATATAAGCGAAACAAGTAGATTACATTTCGTGCAATATCGAGAATATTAAAATTCTACAATAAAATTCAGAGCACTCATAAAAATTGCATTCATTTTAATTTTGAATAATTGAATATTTGCAGCGTGTATCGCTAATCCATTGGCAATGTGACTAAAGTATCCAGCAATCTCATATCGAAAATCAAAACACGTAGATTTTGACACGACAGAGAAGAGTAATGTGCGGTTTTTATTTCTTGAGGTTTCTGCGTTTCCTCCGCTTTGTGCTTTCCGCTCGTAAAAGAGTTACGTTGAAGCATTTAACCCTGTTCCAGTTAAGTGACTGTGTTTTGTCTAGATGTTTTAAGATCCGTTTATTCCGTTCAGTATATTTCTATATACAAATAACGAGGATAGAGCTTTAATATAATTTAAAATATTTTTTTTTAAACCAATATATGTATATAGCAGTTATTAGTTACCAATTTCTATTTGATCACCAAAGGGTATATAAGGTTGTAGAAAGTGACTATAGAAAAGCTTCAAGCAGTCTTAAGAACAAGGTGGAGTGGATAAGGGCATATGTAAGAAACAGTGAACAAATACAATATTACATATGTATGTACATATGAAATAACATTTTATGCCATTATATAAAATGTAGTTTTTTCAATATATAATACATAAAAGAATATATTGTTATAAGGTGTTTTATTTTTTTCTGGTGTGCGGCAAAATCGTCATCCATATTGGTTACGGGATCCGGGAGCATTTATATACATCTAACGAAAGTAATATAGATTGTGTATTTCTATTTCTGTCTAAATATATAAACACAAGATAAAAAAATATAAATTTATCAATTTAAAGTATGTAGTTGCAGTTTTAATCAATCGAATGCAAACTAGGGAACCATTTATGATAAACCACCAGAATTAAAATGATAAAAGTAAATAATTGATTTTAATAATGATAATTTCAGCATAATTATATTGCAGAAAGAGAGAGATCTCATGGTTGATAACAAGGGTAGGATACATCATCTTTTCACTTCATTTATGCATAGGAATATGATACATTTCAAGCATAAATCATAACTTATTCACAGTCTGTTGGTTCAGTGTATAACCCTGAGTACTGAGTTAAATTTTTGGTAGTGACCACCAGCATTTGTTTCGAGTGTAAGCCTATTGAAAACTCTATATCTAGCTTCTAGGTACCATAGCATGGGGTCTGTCTAAGTTAGGATTGTGCGATCATCTGTTTTTTAAAAACATTATTAATATTCTTATAACCTTAATACATAATTTAACTAAACTTGTGAAGTAACTTAAAAGCTTTGTATATCCGTTATCGTACTTTATTTATAAAGCAACTTTCAATAAAAATGCGTGTATGTTGTTTTACACGATATTGAGAGAACTTTTAACTTTCAGTACCAACCTATGCCAATTTGTGTGATGCCTTATAAAACACATATGAGTGAAAGACAGAAATCGAACTGTTCCTTTGTTAGAATTAGCGTTGGATTTTTCCAAATTAAATATCTACCAGGCAGAATAAATGTTTTCATTAAACTTTTTCCTTTCACAGACGATAACCGCCGCTAACCGTAACCCCGTTTCCACGAATTCGGGAAGTGCATTACTCAGCCGACGCGCCCAGTCGCCGAGCTAAATCAAAGAAAGAGCAACCGCGCAGCGTTGTCTTACGTATGATTTGTAACGCTCCCGCCGCGATACGTGCTCACGCGGTAGCTGAGTGAGTACAGGACGAAGCGATTTTCATTGTATTAAAAAGTATGGTTCTCCTAAAGAACCATTAGAAATAGTAGAAATATACATACAGTATGTATTAATATATTTTTTTATTCATTTCCTCGTCATTGCACAGATTAATTATGAGTGGATGATTCATAGGAATGTTGATGTCTCTAAGTAGCACCTCTTTTGTAATAAAAAAGTATAAGAACATTTGCCCGTATGTAACATGACGAGACCATGACGTTTGTAATCACTGCGGAAGGTCAAATTTTATGTACAATCGGTAATCGGCACGTGCATCCCAATCAGTACTTAAAAATAAGCTTATTTCCAATAGTTTGACGTGATGATTGTACAATGTATGCTATACAAAAAATAGTTCAAGCAATTTTACGTAAATGTTAGGTTTTAGACTAAACGCATAATACAATGCCGTTCTATATGATTTATAATACTAGGCAATGGGTTGGAGACTCCCTTTGTGGTTTCAATGTACAACATAAATAACAATGAATACTTATATTTTCGTAATACGTCTGATTTGTTAGATTAAAGAAGAGACCTAAGGAGCGGTTCCATTAAAATATCTGAGCCGTAAATAAAATAATAATGTAACACACATTGAAACATATAAAAAGAATCCCAATCTTTATAATTTAATTATCGGTTTATCGCTCAGCTCGTCACGGTGCGCTAGCCGCACTGTCGGCAGATGTCCCCGCGGGTCGTGTACGTGCGCCCGCGGGCCTCCGCTATATTTAATTCCGCAGACAAGTGTAACTGTTAGTGTACCCACTGACTGGCTGGATAGGAATTGCTCCAACCACTATCAAAGCTGCTACATATTTATCTATGAATATATTCTAATGGAACTTTAACTAGATTTATAAGAGTGCACCTTTTATAAACAAAAAAAAAATCATAAGTAATTTCTTGAATTCACATGGAGTCCGTACTCAATCAGTTGTTAGTAGCTTTAATCCACGGCTAAGATCGACAAACCTTAAATTAAGATAAATATCTTCCAATAAGTCGCTAAGGAATCGCATCGGTTGCTTAATACATTTCGTTAACCAATCAAACCGATCCATACTAACCACTACTGTAGGTACGTATTATAAAATATGTATTTGTTATAAAAAAAAATTGTAAAAAATAAAAAACTAATTCGATCACCATAAAATACTTAAATATTATTATTATTATTATAAACTCATGTTACATGCATGCATGTACGTATGATAGTTGTACCTGCATTTCTAACAAACACCTTATGCATAGACCTTAAATGGCATTATTTTAATTACTAGTATTTTTATGTAGTTGAATGAACTTGAATAATATAAAGTTAAATCACAATAATAACAGAGATTTATAGAAAGGTACTGTTTACGCTAAAGAAATATCTTTTTACCTTCCCACCGTATGGAACAGTCCCCTTCAAGACAGACCGAAAAATTCGAGCCGGCAGAAAAAAAGCATTGTGGAGAACTCTAAGGAGTGTAGGTTTTGTCACGTTTTCCTGTATCGCTTAAGCAAGTGACACTTAATCTTATAAAAAAAGTTTTGAAAAGATGATCAAATATTGCAGGTTTTATTTTACGAGTATAAATATAACTAAAATGATATAAATATTTAATGCATCGTACCCAATATACCAATACGATTTGTAACAACTTTAACACGTTCGTAGTTGCAGCCAATGTGTCTTTCTGAAGAAATCTCTTAATTGGATACCTCACATTCCGGAGCGGAGTCAAATTTCATGTTAAATAAAAAAGCGCTTTCGTGTATATCTGGTGCTATTGTATTTCATTATCATAATGTGTCACGAGACTTAGAATGCAGTTATGCGTTGATAGAACTCTGTGTAAGTACTCTCGATTCTGTGTGTTTCTGCAGCTGATAAAAATTGAGAGAAGAATAGTTTGAGTGTACTGAACAGAAGCCAGGAAGCCAGGAGGAATTCAGAATTAATACTAGAATCAGATGTATACACAAATTTTATCGTTGCTGGGATTCGTTGGAACTATATTGATTAACCATTCCCTGCCAGATGACTGCAGGCCTGTGAATGGCGTGATTCGACTCAATTTACAAATACTGTTTTGATGACGCTTTATTTATTATCTGCGGTTTGAGGAAGAGTCACATGAAATAATTTATGTCACGGTATATCTTCAAGTTATTGCATGTACTGTTAACTTTCAAAGCATCTTGTTACTGATAAAGTTGATGTGCAAAATACAAAAAAAATACTTAACTGTCATTATTAAACAACTGTCTCTAATTAGATCAACTTACGAGTATCTCTCATTTTTTTATTACAAAATGCAAATCGAAGTCCAAAATATATTAGTCTAGTTCACGTAACAAAGTCTCTACCAAATCCACCGTACAATCCCTTAAACGTATGGTCGCGTAATAAATTGTCGATGCGCGCCCGTAACTTATTTAAAGTAGTGTTCTTATTTTAAAGCTCACGTTTTCGGGCCAGCGCCAGCGCATTGAGACATGGCGGATCGCGAGCATAAATTTGAACAATTTTCGTACCTACTGGCTTAAAAATTTAAACGTGGTTCGTTTCGGTTTACGCAAAAAGGAACAAAGATCCGCTTTTCGTTCGGTGAAAGTTTATTATTTATTTTACTTTAGCGTTCACGGAATGTATTGTTTGGTGTTCCGTTTGTCTAAACGTTTTGGAAACGATGATATCATGTATTTTTTTTTGTTTAAATGTTATTAGAAAATATATGCCATCTGGAACTATATACATTTCTTGGTTAATACATAATCCAAATCAAAAGAAAATATTTAAAATGAAATATACAAATTTCCGTAAACAAAAATACCCATATAAATAAATAACCGTCACGCCAAGTCCCTAGCGGGGTAGGCAGAGAGCACGGAGTGCAACCACCCATATGTGAGATGACATATTTTTTGAACAAAATATTAAAAATAAAACAAATCATTAACGCATCCCAATATGATTTCGAAGTAAAATTTAAAATACCTATTCAATTATTTCAGACAAGATGTTTAACATTCTATTTCAGAAAAGATGTTTAATATATGTATATAATTTCAAATTAAATCAATATAAGGCCTACAATACTACATGTATGTATATCGTTCCTACTGTATACATTCAAACCCGGTAATACAATAGTATCCGTTACCGATATAATATGCTAAGGCCTCGACAGCACAGAGATTTAATTTAGTTTGTGGTAGAAACAAATAACTCAATCATGTTACAACTTAAACATGCCTTACGAGCCATCCGCGGTATTAAAAATTGTTATTTCTATTAAAGGCGTACCGGAATGCCGGCTTATAAGAAGAAAATTAAAGCCCGGGTCTAAAAGGCAAGGCTGTCGGGGAAATGTAACAAGAAAAATGACCATCTTTTTGTCAGGGAATGAGATTGCTCGGGATCATTAAGAAAAATGTAGGCGTCTTGCACACGGGTCGACATGTCACTTTGCAGACCAATAGGTCTACTCGCTCAAGGGAATATTCACAAGCGCATTATAAATGTTTAATAAGAAAACAAACACAGCATTTATAATACTTCACAATTTTTTGACGAAAATTTGTCACTATGTATTTAAATGCCTTGATGAAGAAATTAAGATTTAAATCTCAAATAAAGCAAATGCCTTGGCATATATTTATATTCATAAACTTTTTATTACATTAGCTGGTTTTTTTTTCAAAAAAACCATAACGTTAACTGATTTTACATAAACTTATCGCACATTTAAGTCGCGAGCCACAGCACATGGCTTCGCAGTATTGCATAATGATGCGTCGTTATTTTTTGTCAGCTGTGATCTCTGCTACACAAAGACAGCGCTTGCAATCAGCCTAACACACGAGTAATCGACACATCGTGTGTGGTCCGCGACAGAAAACAAAACACCGCAGGCGATGGTCAGTCAACATGAATTAAATTCTAAGTTGACAGTGTATATTTGTGTTCATGCACAAGCCTCCCGGAACTACTGAGGAAGCAGCGCAGGGCGGTGGACACGAATACTTAGCGTGTTCATCATTCAAACTGTTTGGACTGACGGGCAGTGGGTTTATTAACGAGTGCTTCCTTTGTGTGAATGTGCCTACGTGAAGTGTGTAATCGATACGAATAAATGTTTTAGGCACTCGTTCATCTAGTGTCTAGACTAGTTGGTATTATTACTAGGAGGATTTTTTTCTATATAATTTCAAAAGACGTAATATCGTCGTAATGTTTAGTATGATTCGTATCACTTCTATTAAGGAATGTTTTAATGTACTATGCTATACTATGATTTTAAAGCTGTATTTAAAGGTGATCAGGCATATATGACAATTTCTGGAGACGATTAATACACAACCATCTGATCCTTAAGAACCGAGCTATAGAACATATAATTCTCACCAAAATAATTATTTGTCATGAATAAGAATTACCTACATCTAGCTCAGCACTTGAGTTCACTAAGCACTATACCAAGAGGCCAGTTACAAAAACATGCTACCAACAACAGCAACAGCCTAATGAAATTTTATACATTAATATATAAAAAGACTATTATTAAAAACATAAAATATGAATAGACTAAATAATGTGCTTGTCTCATATATACGTATAAGGTTTTGAATAATATTGCGTAACGTTACTTAATGTAACGGTTTGCTCTTGCAAAGTCATCATCATCTCCCCGCCCTTGTTCCATTTTATATGGGGTCGGCACAGTACGTCTTCCTCTTCCATAATCTTCTATCAGTCGTTATATCTGAGTTCACTCCCTTTTTACACGTATCATCTCTCACACAATCCATCCAGACTTTCTTCGGTCTTCCTCTACCCTTGTAACCCTCCACATTCGTAAAAGTCTTTGTCATTTGTAAAAGTCAAAGCAAATAAAACTTACTGCAAAATTAACAGACGCAGTTAAATACGTAGGTATAATGAGCGCACTTATTATTATATAAGGCATTTTTTAACGATATTTTGGACGATGTTGAGTTAGCCTTAACCTTGGCTAGCATACGAAATATAATTCGTTAAAATGAATTTATATCTTCGCTGTACTGTACTGTATCAGTCTACGATAGCTCGAAGGGCGCCCAAAGCCGAGGTACGACTATCAATAATTATGACATTCATTAAGCGTATCTATGTGTACCTACCTTATAATGAATAAAATAATTTGAATTTGAAAATTTTGAATTTGTACATTTGGAAATGTATCAAACAAACCAACATTTAAAAGGGCAAAATATGGATATTAAAAAATATATATAGTTTAACGCATAAATTAACGATTCGATTAAAATGAATCTCAAATAGCTGAACATTTTGAATGATACCTAGGTAAGTGAGGTAAGTAACAGAACACGTGTCGGAAGGGCCTATATTTTTCCGTGAGGTATTAATATATTATATTTCGCCCCTAAAAACAACTGTTTCGATATATTAATGTATATATAGAAGTGTAGTTTTTGTTATAAAAAGTTCTATTCACTTCCTTCGATCTATAAAAGTGCACAAATAAGACGGCTGTCGCGCGGTAACAATCTAAACGCCAATTAAAAGTAAAGATAGTAATGATTAATTAAAAA
>DVPR01000540.1:0-13406 GCA_018239345.1 Oxynetra stangelandi
CCCCTTTCTCATCTTTACGCCGATGCTCTCTTTCACACAAAGCATCTTTCTTACATCAGAATTGCGAACGCGGTCGGCAAGATTCAACATAATATGATAATGATAATGAATACTACATGGCATGGCATATTATGATAATGAATACTACATACAAAAAACAATAGATATATTTAATAACATAGAAAATACAATAAAAATTATAAATAATAAAAACTACCAAATGAAATTAAAACACTCAATACATATTAAACCTGGTTCCTGCTCTCGTGTTGTTAAATGTTGTTAAAGTGTATGAAACAAATGTTGCAATGAGCAGCCATTCAAAAAGTAGGGTTTGGAATTTTAGACCACCCAGCCTATAGTCAAAACGTCGACCTCGTGATTATTATTTGTTCTTAAAAATAAAAGTAGAGCTTCGGGTAAGAGATATTTTACACCGAACTTGAATTGAAATACGCAATTTAAGCCTAGGAGGACAACGGCTTAAGGACAACGACTTCGTTTTTTCAATGTTGAAAATAAGATAATTGAATATCTGAGAAATGTAATAAGGTTGAGGAGATTATACTGAAAAGCAAAAATGAGTCTGAGTGAAATTACGTTTCTCTTAGCCATTATTTCATAATTTTCCTCACTACCTCTTCTCGGTGTATGTAATTCAACCAGGCAAAGTATTCCTCGGCCAATTATACTCTCTGATGTTTCACCCTAGCTACTAGCATATCTACAAACTACATGTAAAGCAAATTATTGAATAAAATTCATGCACCGCAGGACCTAAAGTGATTATTTTTAAGATGACTCACACAGATGGCTCAGTTGCGATAATTCTTTACAGCAACAAATTTGGAGGAGGATATCCATTTTAAGAACAAATTTATTCATTTGTTATGTTAATAAAGTTAATCACAACCGAACAGGTTAGAATAAAACTGTATGTGTGTGTGCTTCAGTGCATATGGATGCATAAAGATGCGCGTATGTATGGGGTATGTTATACATTCAAATTCCATTTGCAATTTAATTGTAGGCAAATGTTAAAATTATTTTATCAGCAACAAACCCACAATCTGATTTGGGACGCGCTTCAGTCGTCATTGTGGTCAATGGTGTTGAACGATCAATTACTGTTAAATAAGTGGTCCTTTATTTGAGTAGCGCTCGTAGACCTGTCATTATTACTAATATCAAGCATTTTTGAAGTCGAGATGTTTTGGGTAGACGACAGGCTTTGGTATCGACTTACATATTCGTATTCAGATGTAATAATAAAGTATGGATCTTCAGGTCTTTTAATATTCTCTGACCGCTAGTCATTCCTACTCAATAATACTCCATGCAATGCTTCAAAATGACGATTAAAAAGTTTTTTCCAACTTTAATATCCATATTCGTTAAGAACAGTAATTAGTCCGACGCCTAAATCGAATTCCTCAGCGCTCTAAATAGAAAGGGCATTTGTTAAATTTCCGAAAGTAAGCGGATAATTAATTACGAAATTCCCGACAACGGGTCGTTAATGAGGTCATGGTTAATTTATTTTATAATACAATGCAACTGACTTCTGTTTGCCGTTTCAGTCGCGACTACTATTCAAATGTATTCGGTGTAGGTATAAAAGGAATGTGTATTTTTTATCCTCATTAATTTCTCTTCATTTACACTTCATTGTTGTCACAATAGGCGAAATTAATACCTACTTGCATTCTCTGCCAGTCACCTATTGTTGAAGGTGACAAGAAATGTTAGGTGACAGTAAAAATTAAATTTAAGGAAGAAATTAAAAAAAATTTAAAAAGAATAAAACTAATTATCGTGGAATTTCTGGAATTAATATTGAAAATGATTTACGAATAATATAAGTTACTTGTTTATACAGTTTAATAATAATAGATCAAAAACAAATAAATGGAACAGAAATCTTTATGTTGTCGCTCCTTAGTTCTCAGTAATGGTAGACGTGGGTGCTTTAAAAGAATAAACGAAAAATGTAATTGTTACGTCAAACATTGAGCAGAAAAGACATTACAATTAGTGTTCGGTCTTTCCCAGACCTCTGCTCGTAAACCTCCAAACAATGATCTTTTAAACTTTACCACGGACCCATAACAATTGTAATTTTGATACCGTCCAAACTTTTTATCTTCTGCACAAATAAATTCTGTTGAATTAAACATCTTCAACAGAACAGTTTAGCGACCCTTCTCCTAATTAGTCCACGATGATTGAAGAAGGTTATCGCAAATCAACCAACCAGAATTAATCGATTGTTTTTTCTCATTACCTACAACTGAAACAACCAACGATTTTGCCTTCATTAAGATATTTTGTTTTGTGGCGTTTATTTAGAAAACTTTCAATAGGATAAACACAATGAAAATAACTATTGACACAAACATGACAAAGGATACCTTCGATATAAAATGAAAATATTTAGAATCTGTTACTTTTCAACATAATAATGTTAACGTGTTTAATAGTATTCTAAATTAAAAGTCAATGATGTCATAATTACCACCAAATTTGGCTCATAATGTATTATTAATTGTTAAATTGTTTCGACGTATTAATTTAGTTACCCGATCCGATATTACTATTTGTTCATAATAAGCTGGCAAAATATTTAATTACTCGTTTAAATATAGCTATACGGTTATTTACACGGTAAACGGGTTTTATAGTTTATTGAAAAGCTCAAATAATTATATTGTAAATTGTCTCACTACTCTCTCAACTTTGGTCTTCGTTCGTCCAATCAATTAAAGGGAATCGAATGATTTGCAAATGTATGAAATAGTAAAGATTGTGGAAGGATATCTGTCAATTAATTAGTATAGCAGGGATCTATAAGACGAGAGTCGTGACGAGAAAAAGGATGTAATGAGACGTTAAATTAATTTAGCTTCTATCCATGGCGACCTTTGGTAGGAACCCATATCATGTCTTACAGTAGGTAAAACATGTAAACTGATCGCCTATATTGAGGTCATTTTTATCCCGAATGGCATCTCGTCTCTTTTCCTCCTTCCCTCTTTCCTATCTTGCTATTTATAAAGTAAGTCGGCATAACAATAAATATTTAATAGCATCAATTAAAATCAAAACCTTAGTCTTATCCGAATTGAACGAATAACAAAGAAATAAATTTCTCCTAACAACTTTTAAAGCGCAGCATCTATTACAGTAACAGTAAGTTAAGGTCTCTACCCGGCGTTAGTAAACAAAGATTAAAGTAATCCACGAAGGAACTATCTCGAACTGCTAAAACCTGCATCTAATTAGAATACTTACGGAATCGTTATTGTAAATTCTGTTTAAGAGGTACGTTTACGGAATTGTGGTTTAGCAGACAAACATTTCGGTGTAATCTCGAAGGAAGCGCGCTTCGGTTGCGTGAAACGCAGTGCATAGCCAAGTTCTGTTTCTATATCTAAGGTTTATATTAATTAACCCTTATAAAAATGTTACTTTAACACTAATTAATTAAGCCATTTAACATGATCAATGTAACCGAAAAGCAAAGATACGTAAATCGTAACGCCAGATGTGATAAATAATTTGAAGGCTACTGAGAATCTGTTACCGTACCGTTAGTTGCCAGTAGTGAAGATTTGTACTAGCAAGAAAGCACCCTGCAGTAGTGAGAAGCAAAAAAGGATAACAGCCATTATTCAACTATAAGTCAGCTCTTTATTTTTATCTTAGAACTCTTACGCTTTATTTTAATAACTCTTGACATAGATACTATTTTATTCTGTCACATTGCCACAGCATTATCTCTTAATTTACGAAAATAAATTTTTCATTTACAATATTTATATCCAATTTACCTTTAACAATGGCGCAAGGTGAAAAGATATAAAATGTTATATGCTAAAGTGTATTATTATAACTACACGGAACATGTGTACGAGTAAGATAATATACGCATATACATATGTATACTATATTGATGTACGAATCATCAGTAAATAATTAACGAGCTTCATCCCACGCCTCCAAACTCGAACTTATGGTAACCAATTTATAGGCTTATAGAGAGAAATAACGAGGAATTCATATCGTACATAGGCAGAGGTGAAATCAAAAATGCATAGAAATTACAATATACGAGAAATGTACATATAAATATAGTAAGTTCTCATTGTTTTTTGTAAAGTAAAAAAAGATGTAACATAAATAAATACAACATGTATTGATATCATTTGTTCATATTAATTAATCACTACTCTTTAATTCCCTTATGTGAATATCTTGTTCAAATTCCTTATTTATTGCGGGGTTTTTCTTCGAAAACGACATACATATGTATCGTATCGAGCTATTTTATAGCATTTAATATAACACGCTGATACATATACAATTGTTAAGATCTAGAGCAACGTTTTTAGTTCACCAATATAACAGGAGTAAGGAAATGCAGTAAAGTACGTTCAGGTCACTCGTGAACGCAGGAAGCTAATTCAGATTCTCTCAATTCTCCATTTTCAAAGCAAGAACTCAACTATTACAAATTGAATTTGCACTGAAACACTTGCAACGCGCAACCAGAGACGCGGACAAATAGGTGTTCCTGAACGCTGAACATGTTTAATCAACCCGGAATCGCTTGCAGTTTGTCGCAGAACTCAGGCCCTTTTGTTCTAGAATACAATCCATCTGCTTTATTTAAACTCAACTTTGACTTATTCGCTTAATTACGGTAGCAGAGGTCGGACGTGCTTGGAAACTCCTCTCAACTATCAAAATGGGCACAGTTGGTAAAACACGGTACATTGATAAATTATTCTTGTAGAATTTCTCGAAGTTGTAAATGATAAATAATTAGTCGCGTTATTCATCGCCAGAGGGCGTTCAATTGATATGCTACAGGACATAATAATAAGTTTTGTGAACGTCCCAAAATATTGCACTAATATTGAGCCAGAGGTTCTCTAACGAGTGTCACGGTTAGGAGCAAGAACAATTTTAACATCTCATATTTCGAATTGCAATAACTAGTTGAAATGAAACTATATAAATATAAGAAATATAGGAAAACTTTATCACGACACAAAACTGCATAAAAGATAAAACGAATAAGAAATAGCAAATTAGGTCTTATTGGTGTGAAGTTTATCGCGGTGTAGATATGGGCTTGATATTAAGTGTTTATTAAGATAGGTGAAGGCTTACAACGGAAAGAGCCCTATAGACGGTGTTGCATTCCTTTAAAGATCTCGGAACTCTCCTGAATGCATGGAGCTACAAGTTTACAAGACTTACAAGGTTATAAGTACGTACAATTCCATATAACCTCCTCTCAAAATAATGGTATCTCATGAATCATCGTTTAAAATTCAATTAGGAGAAAAAAATATAAAGGAAATCAAATAAATAATTTGAAAAAATATATTTTAGAACATAAACGTAGACAAAATATATGAAATTATTCTAATATACCGTACTAGTACAGCATTGCAAATATTAATATTGACTAATGAAATTAAAACCTATACGGAAATGCTATTAAGAAAATTACAACATTTAATAGTCGTGAATAAACAATTACGTAACAATTCTATCTGCCGAACTTTGTACAGAGTAATTTTCCTTCAGTACCAAGTATTCTAAATCTGTATGATTTATAAGCATATAAAGTACTAGTCCTTCGGCTTTGGCCGCAAAAAGTAAAGGAAATGAAAAAGGGCAAGATGAATGCGTCCGCGCTTTGGTGACGTGGGCAAAAAATAAATTGAGCATTCCTTGTGGTTTTCTCGATTTTTTGTAGGGGGTGTCATTTCAATTAAGTATCGAAATATTTATGAATCCGTGCTATAAATATTTTATTCCAACGGGGTATCAGAAAATTAATTAACTCTCGTCCGTGATTCTTGGAAAGGCGCAGATGAAATATACAATTAAACATTGTCTGTTGTTTGTCTCTCGTCTTCTTGTTTCCTAATTATTTCTCGTTATCTATTTATTTCACTTTGGTATAATTATGCAATCTTGACATTAGCCATTCCATTTTTCATTATTGACAATATGTTTTTAATGTGGCATATTGACGCTAATAAAATTGGATTGATACTTAACATTTTCCTTGTATCCTTAATGAACATGATGCAAGTAGTAATATGTTAAAACCCTATTAGTAATTTTATCATTATTTCACGGTTCTTAGCCTACCATGGACTTGACTTTAATTTTATATAGGCACTTCGTCCGGATGCCTACATAATTTACATTAAAAACTCAGCAAAGAAATTTATTCCATGGCCAATTGCCGCACCAATCCCACCAATTCGTCCAGTCTTCCTACAATTTAATTACAATGAAACATTTGAATTCGTCAGTACTTGTGAAACTTCGCTCTTCGCTCTACCTTCATTTGGAAGGCCAATATTATATCGACCTTCTTAATTGGTACAGCTTAATTGGATTCAATTCGCATGAAGTGGAGACCTATCTAATAATATAATATTGCCATTGGAATAATAAATTTTATTTATAATGTAGCTAAATCAAGGCTAACAAATTAAACTGCACATTCATAATCCTCATTCGGTAATTATAATAAGGATTTTTTTTAATTTGTTAGTGCAATAGAAACTAAATAATATTCATAATCACAAGTTTGCAATTTTTTTTTCAGGTAATAAAATTGATTTAATTTTTTTTCAAAGTATTTATGTCCTCTTTAATATTTCTTAATACAATTAATAAAAACACTAACGACAATCAGATGAGCAGTTACGGTGGACCGTCTGACCGTTTGTTAGCCTCAATTCATACAGAATGAAATCCGTCACACGTCAATCTCAAGCAGGTACATACATACAGAGTCAAGAACATAATTATGGATTCTTATTTTATTCTAGACTGCCTATATCCCGCGGCTGTGGGTGGCATATTATCCACATGGAATAGAACTGTTACTAAGATATAAAATATAACTGTTTCTTGAAGCTGGAAAAATAAATATTTTAATCTTATACTTAGATATAAAGATTTAAAGTTTTTGGGGTTGTTCTTTTACATGATAAAATAGGGCATGACGGTTGGAATGATTTTTGTATTTGCTTAACCTGCTCTTAATGCTTACTTACGTCATATAAGAAAGGTTTTGGAAAAAAATTATGCAACTACCGGGCGATTTCGGTTGCGTGTTGAAACAATCGGCCTGTGGATTTCTTATTTTATATTAAAAATTGTCATATATAATTACCGGCTACGTCACTAGATCTTGGCAAGGATTCAATTCTTTATATTCTAAGCCCCGTCGCGTGGATCGATGGACGCAGCATGAAAATTTGCAGCATAGAACGTTCGCTATAATATTATACTCATAGCTATCTCAACGTTTAGGTAGTGCCGGATGTCGTTAATGCAGAGCGTGTAGAGGAAAGGGGAAATACGAAGCCCTAAGGGTGTGTACCCTTCGGAGGGCGTACGCTGTTTATTCGCTTCTCTTCCTATCAAGGAATCCATATTCAACTTCTATCCTGTATACCTTTTTAAATATGAGTAGGTAACCCGTGAAAGATAAAACGAATTTTTATTTGTTATTAATTAATGACATATTTACTGAAATAAGTAAATTGTTGGTTCTGTGGCCACTTTGTAATGTAACTTTTTATTTATTTTTTATGTCAAGAGAGTAATAAACGGACATGCAGTAGTTCCAAGTGGTCCCCTATAGACATCCGCAACCGACCTCGAACGAGACTATTTTTGTCCTATTCTTCGCCAGCTGCAGATATTTTGCTACTTGAGATAATTTTAGACAGGCAACCACACCCTTCAATCCGAAACGCAGATTGCTGTAATAACAACTGCTTCACGGCATAAATAGATGCAGCGGCGCGGCGGTTCTTCCCGGGTGACCCGTATACAGGTTCTACTAGCTACCAACTTTTTAATATAATGGACAAATAAAAAATAACAAAAATTTCACAAGATGACAGAAGTTTTAGTAGAAGTGGACGTCAAAGAAACAACTTTTATCGGTTTCGAAATGGATTAACCAGAAAATATAAGAAAGTTCGTCAAGTCAATTTACTAGCTCAGATTTCGGTTCGCCCTCGGACATATCAAAAATCTCGTTAAAACTTCGAAAGAAGCGTTTGAACTGTTATCAACAAACAGCCTTACGCAGCATACAAACAACTTCAGAGCGTAATTGATTCTTTATTATTTTGTTACTTCCGTTAGATGAAAAGGATGATTTACTTATCATTCCTAATTTGTTTAAGTTACAATTTTATAGTCATTTATATATAATATTTAATACAAAATTATTTAAAATGTACAAAAGTAATGGTAAAATAGATTTAAAGTTTTTTTTGAAAAAGAATAATCGTAGCAGTGCACTTAATTAAAGTCATACGTTGTTAGCGTTTTTGTGTAAAACGGAAACAGAGGGCTATCAATTCTATTTTAATCACATATATTTTTATCGTTTTAATAGTCTGGTATCACAAGAACCTTCTTTGCGTAGGACTTGACTAATATTTTTAATGTTTCGATAGGGTAGTATGGAATTTAGTTGAACTTTTTATTGTGTATTCCGACCGATATCGTCACAATATAGAAAGGACTAGTGCTAATAAGCTGACATTTAAATAATGTACGCTTATAATAGCTCCTAGTGGAAACATAATTCGCATACTGATTTTCATAAATAGCAAACGACGGAATCATTTAATAATTTTTTAAATTTATTTCTTATTAAATTACCTTTGTAAAATTACCTACATTGATAAATGAATGAAAAGAACAAAAATTTAACTAGTATGAAGAGATATTTTTGCTCCAATCATTCGACAACGTTATATTTTTAACTATCTTCATTTGATATTTGTTAACATTTAATACTGTAATCGCTAAGTAACAGTGTGTCCGATATAAAATTGTTGGTTTTTCTTAAATATTTTTAGATATTTTTATTAAAATAATTGCCCGTACAAGATATAGGTAGGTACTCGTAGGTGCTGTAGCTTAGCGATCAAAATATGTATACCAACTATACATTTGAGATCTGAATCTGTTTTAAGCGCCTGTTTTGTTGGTGCGTTCTGTTTGTTCGCTCCTAGTAGCCCCTACACTAAGAAAGCGTGATTAATATGCCTTGGAAATAGAAATTACGTTCCGAATAGGCGTATCTCAAACTTCTTCCTACGAAATTTCAACCTTATTCTCAAACGGCTAACTTGTATTTGGTTTGAACGTCAAATGTTTATGCGTATTTCACACCAACAGAATTAAATGGGGTAATTAAAATAAGTTCCCAATGGAAATTCACAGCCCTGAAGCAACGTATTACAGTAGATAAAAACATAACTAATTCCTTACTGCAAGATTCGCAGGATAATGTTTGAATTTGTAACATTTCTCTGTTGATTTATCAAATTAATCCTAATTATTTATTTTTAGTTAAATAAATATGTATATATATATATATACCCATAATTAAATTACTAATATATGTTATATATGTAATATATAAATATGTTGTAGATATTTTTTATATATTTTGCACACATCTATAATAAATAATAAAATTACATAAATTATTTTGGGCTGATGTTAAATATAGCTTGTCAGCCAGTCGACTTCCGTGACTATTGTTATACTGCAGAAATTGATTTAAATCAAAATCTGACAACTTTTTCGCTAGAGCTGTCAGTATTGATAACCATTTTTAAAAATAATGCATGCATAAAAAAGTACTGTAATGCTACGGTATTTTTTAAACTACCACATATAGCCTAATTTACTAACTTAACATAATAAATATATCCACAACTTATAGAGGTTGATTAGAAGGTATATAATTTTTTATGATGTGCCATTCTTGATAAAAAATGCTAGTGAAAATCACCTGTAGCAAGAGTAAACAAATTTAAAATTGGTTCTCCATACTAAAGGCCTATAACAATAAGATAAACAAAATTAATTTTGCAGTTAATATATTTTTTTTTCATTTTGCAGTTAACGGTTATCCGTTCAAGGGGTGTCATCAGCCGGCTATGACACGTTTGCAATACGCCGACTCATCAAGAATATGAGCGGAAATCCCTTCATATTTTACTCAAATATAATCATATCATTCATCAAACATTTATTCCTGTCCCAAAATTATGAATGATAACATGGTCGCTAAAATATTTTGTAAATATGCACGTATAACTAAATTATGCAAAAGTAACATTGCTTGAATATAAAGAAATGTTACAGGTGTGCCATTTTAATCAAAGGTACATAAAAGCATTTATTACAGTGAGAATATACCATTGATCTATGTAAGATATATCCATAAAAAAGATGTTTGTTGCATATATTTCATTCGTCTACTTTATTTTATGCGCTAAAAGTAACGAGCGGGCAAACCTGTCACTGGATCTTAAATATTTACTCTATCCTAACTGCATATTATCCGAAGTTTGGAAGTAATATAGCATTATCTACAAAGGTTCTGGATAATACCATTAGGTATTAAGTACGCCCTTATACCCGTTAGTTGAATGTGATATATTAGTATAAAATATTACCTTAAAATATTCTCAAATATGGGTGCGTGATGTCACAAAGTTTTCAATAATAATACTTTAATTGGATACTGTGAAGCACATTTGTTTCACATATTCGAATATATAACAATTTTAACAACAGTGTCAGTGTCATTGGGCTTCCGTCATACGTCAGGGGTGGGAGACAATCGAATGATACAGCCTTCAACCACTATGCAATGTTGTTATCGGATCGTATTCCTCCAGTTAGAGACGAGTGTTGAATATTGTATTACTGACATATAAACGTCTGTTCGTAACAAGCGTCTTCTTATATTATTGTCAAACAGCACATAAAGGTAAGGTTGGTATGGAAATCTTTTTTATTTTTTAAAATAGATCCAAACCCTTTTCGCGTAATACCAAAATACCGTATAAATATTCATTAATCATGTAATAATAAACATTAATCATGTGTTTTTAGACATCACCAACAAACAAATTCTTCCGTCGGAACTTAAGTGTTCATCCTAAAAATATTATGATAAAAAACCATAAATAAATCCATTAAAGATATCAAACATAAGCTAGATGGGTAACTGCAATCAGAGCTACCGCTAAGCACAGCTGTCAAATTATACATTTAAAACAAAAAAATAATAAATAGGCAATGAATCTACATTATTGCAATATATTATGTTGTATTGTCTGTAGGTAAGTAAAATGGATTCATGGTGAGATTAGTATGAGGGGGTGCTTGCTGAAAAGGACACTTTTGATACTTATACTTTAAAACTTAACAACACCAAGAGGCGCGTTACATACGTGATCGGACGAACACCGGAAATATAAATAATAATAGAAATGCTGTCACGTGACATTGTCATATTAAGCCAATAAGTACTGCAATTCTTGTAATTCTTATTATGTATAAATTGTGTTTGAAAATGTTTGCGTCTCTTAACAATACAAAGCTATACATTTAAATTCTTTGTATCGTTCTATGTTGAAATTTTTACTTAGAAAAGGTCTTATTAGTCGGAAAGCTTTAGTGGTATTCCTGAGTAGAATTCCTTATATACCTCTGCTACATTTAAATATATTACACATCGTCACACCAACACACACTGTTTGTACCATAACTATAACCAGATACCGAGATAAGGAAAACCCGGCGTAAACAAGGTTCACTGAACCGAAACCGCATTAGCGGAGGTCGGCAAGAGGCAATTTGAATCCCATGGGCAGATTTATAGCATCGCCCATGACTACCCTATTGCTTTGACCGTTGCTTTTTGCAAGACGAGAAACTAGAAACGTTAACAATTTATCATTTTATTGGCTCGGCTCACTCCAGCGTCCTGTTGTAAATATCATTCATAATCTTAAATTTGTCTTGCTTCATTGGTCTTCAAATATATTTGTATTTTTAAAATCGTTGATCTCCATCATCCCCAAGTAATTTTGATGTTTTTAATATTATATAGTTTATTTATATTTCTATAGACTATGTGAAATCATGTACGTTTTTCAGATTGGACAGTATTTGCTACTAGCCTTACGGTTACACTCGTAAATCCATGGTGTTACGTGTGACATGTAAAATCTGCCCTTGGCCAGAGTGGTGGACTTTGGCCATAACCCTTCTCATTTTGAGAGGATACCCGTGTCCAACAGTGGTATGATAAAAGGATTCTTGATTAAAAACACTTTATTTAAGTAGGTACGCATGTAATTTAAATGCATCCCCAGACTTAAACATATTATGAAATATATTTTTTTAGTGACAGTTGATAAAATAGATGTTTATAAAGCGCATAATTGTTTTGGTTGACTTTAAGTTTAGTAGGCCATATGTCTTGTTCACAATAATTAATTTATTGTGAACAAGGAGTTTTTTTTTTTTAAATAAATATACGCCTTAAGTTTTGACATGCCTGCATGTACCATTCTCAAAAATTATACAAGTTTTAGCAGTTAAAATGGCGTATAAAAGTTGTAAATTTATGCTTAATAAAAAAATCAACATATATAAAGGAACTGACATTAAATACTCTCGACAACCCCGGGGCTGCGTTCATATTAGTATTTCATATCAATATATTTTGTGTAGGTTCATTACATTTCACTTCGCGTTAGTTATCGATGCTGTATATTAAAATGGATGGATTGATTTAAGCGACTTTATACATTCGAATTACATTCCAAGAAATACTGTCATGATAACAATAGAACCTAATCTACAAGGGATCCCTTGTACCAATTGTTATCAAACGGCTTACAACCGAAGATCATTGAGCCAAACCCGCAACAGCGTTTGTTGAGGGTTAAAGCATTCTGAAGCCTATGGATAAATTTATCGCTTTGACACATCACTACCCAAGTGGACCCAAGCTTTTGGGAATCTGTATTTAAGATGGTTAACTCAATTGATAGACTCTCATACATTTGTCGATAACAATGAATTGTTTACAATAATTGATTTCTACTGCTAAGCGTTAGTGTTTATTTGTCTATATTAAAACAAGCAAGTTTCATGAATATCAACTCTATTGGCGTTCGACTGCTGGGAATGAGTCTCATTTTAGAATGAGAATGAGAGCCAATGCATGTTTGTGAATTAACACTGCTGTTATATCTTAATAACTTTCTGTTAGAATGGAAATTTGAAATTATTGAAACTACTATTTTGAAAATAATATTTGTATGTACTCCGAGTTACGTAGATATATGGTACAGGCATCATTTTTGTTGGTTGTAATAACGACTAAAAGTGTTAGGTAACTTATCACCGGTATCCAGAGAGACAAAGTATAAAGGCCAAGGCTCTCCTATGTCGACCAAATAGGTCGGGCTCTAGAAGATGGGGGAGTCAAGAGCTTCCGAAACCGGCGTGTATGTATGAAGAGACTG
>DVPR01000541.1:0-13404 GCA_018239345.1 Oxynetra stangelandi
GATCTATCGGTAAGTAAGCACTAAAAATAAATTTTATTTTTTTAAAAAAAATTGGGTTTTTTTTTTTTTTTTTTTTTTTTTTTTTTTTATTTTTTTTTTTGTACATTGGTTTTAACTACCAACATCAATTCTATTACTTTAAATTTATAATTCAAGAAATTCAAACATCTAATACTTTTTATCGATTCCATTAAGATATTTCAAATCCCACAATAGCTACTACCAAGTTGGTATTTTCCGCTTTCGCTTGCGTTCACTGAAGCTATTTATAAATATTTTTTTGTTATTGTAGTGTTATTTCCAATAAGTAGAAAAAAATGTAAGGATACACTAAATGTATGTAAGTAAAAACTAGTCTACTAAGTTTAGTGGCATATTTTTGGATACAAATATGTGTTGTATATGCGTTCTTAATAAAATTTAAGGACAATAATGCATGGACAAAATATATACATTTTATAAAGAGCATTTTCAAATGTCCACGGCCTCTGACACTTATATATTAATATATATTCCACAGTTTTTACAATTAACAAAAAAATCAATATATTAATTGACCTACTTAACAGCACAATTACAATAATAGGTATGTTTCAAAGACTTCCAGATCATTTCAACTATATGTTGTGGGAATGTTAAGCTGTTATATCGATCACTTGACGTCAATTTTGGCGGATCACAAGGTATTGGTTTCTAGCTTTTAATAATAAACTGAAGTTCGCATGGATATTTCGGCGGTACTTAGAACATAGCGTAGTCATGAGGCATGCCTCAAGGTGGTGTAAGGTAAGTCGCTTATAAATACAGTGCAATCGCTGAGACCGCACCAGTCAGTTCAACTCCTGTCGGCTGCATCCACGCTGAAGAGGACGAAAGTGACCCAAGTTCTCATAACGAAAACATAACAAAAATGCGTGCTATTCAGGTAAGTCCAATTACTGATTTTATCTAATGATATTATCTAATAATTTAATACATCTAACATTTTAGGCTGTATTCTGATTTGTTTAAAATGTACTAATTTATGTGTATTTGTGATAAATAAATATTTTAGTAAATGTATAATATAATTTGTGAGGAACATTTTGATGAAAGATATAAATTATGTTTATATGATTAATAGTAAAGTTAAATCACGATGTATAAATGTAATGAAAATGTCAAAACCTTATTACATAACATGTGCTAATATATATAATAAAAAGTGTATCTGAGAAACGATAGTTTCAGCATGTTTAACAATTTTCAATTTTTCCAAAAGATATCAACAGTTGTTAACTGTACTTTAAATATAAGGGATTAAGTCTTTTTAACAGCTTTTCGTATCTATCAAACTGGTGTTATATTTACTTTGGCTGCATTTTAACAACGCTAACGTGTCTCTATTTAAAAGCAAATAGAGCTTAAATAGCTAAAAATTTTCAATATAAAATAATGAAACAGCAACCGATCACATGTAGTATTAAAAAGGGCTATTATAATTTGTGTGTGACATTAGGTAAAGTAAGTAATATTAATGATAAACAATGAATAATATAAAAATAATTGTACATGTATTATATAATTATAATTTGTGTCTAGAATTTAATTGACACCGCATCAAAAAACTAAAAGATGATTCACATACACACATATGTAGGTACATCGAACAAACATCTGTACGTAACGATATGGGAACTACTGTTATCGAACGGCGGAATTATTAGCGGAAAAATGGTTACTAGCGCATATCATTTATTGGCTTAATACTTCCTGCAATTATTTATGCGTATCCATTGTTCCAGTTCCAAATATACTTGTATATATGTGTATATACATATACGTTTAACACAAACATCATCAATATCTTAACATCATTAATTTTGCACAGTTACATGCATTGTGTTGTCGGGATTTATGTTCATATATAGGTATTATGTGTTTTCATACATACGTCACAGCGAGATAAGTTAGAGTAAAACGAGATTGTAAGACAACTTAATCTGTTTGGCTGGCCCGATAGTGTAGTGGTTGGTGAAACCGAGTGTCGAGTCGCGGGTAGTCAGTTTGATTCTCAACCAGGTCAAACGGTTTCACGATGATCGCTAGTAGGTGTCTGTTTTATATCTATGTGTAACTATTGGTATACACTAGAAAAGTGTATTTTGTTTAGACGGCACATTTTGATAAGAAGGCCATGTGTGAAATTGTCCTGGGATAATATTATTACTTTATTTAAAACTAGCACAAGTAGGATCGTCTTAATTGCTCTCCTATAGACGTATGAATCAATGCTGGTCCTATTTCTATCACTCAAGTATTATAATGGTATCGTTTCAATGTGAACGATATGTTTGGCACAGGCTAAGATACATGCGTAATATACATACATGTATGTGTTTTAACTAAATCTTCAGGAGTAACAAAAATTTGTTACAATAGTCATGAGCCACAGAGATAATTTATTTGTTCCTTCAGCCTTTCTTCGAAATTAAAAAAAATGCATAACAAATAAAAGTTTTTTCTATTAATACTTTTTATAGTTTGTAAAAAAATCGATTTACATATATAGACAAGTAAAATATTATATTAGCAAGAATATTTATTTCGTTGTTAACGCTTATAATTTTCTTATTACCAGTTGTAAGTACCTGACTGAATTAAGCTCTGGTTCACTCTATATTTCTAAGTGTGTATGTGTGTATGAGTGTGAGTATGTGTGTGAGTATGTGTGTGTGTGTTTAAATATATATAGTGTTTGTGGATCCAGGTGTTCGTGCTGATTGCGTTGTGTGTCGCGGCTAACGCTGGTTACGTCGGCTATGCCGGGTACGGCGGCTATCCTGGATACAGCGGCAACGCGGACAATGACGGCTATGCTGACAATGGCGTTTACGGCGGCTACAGAGGCGGTGACGCCGGCCACGGGCACGGGGACTACTATGTGATTACATTTTATTAATATTTTATATATGGCACAATTGATGAATATTGAAATTATTATTATTATTAATTTGAGATAAAATGTTAAAAGAAAATTATACAAATAGTTCATTATATAATATGTTATGTTCTTTTATAATAACTTTATCAGCACTTTTAAATACTACAAAGTGTAGGTTATAGTTACATTATGTTCATGATAACAAGATTGTTAGTCAAGTTGACACTTCACCCATAACATTACGCACGAATAAATCCGTATTGTACTGAATTCATAACAAAAAAGAAATGACATTGGCTGTGACATTTCATAAAAATGTCTTGTCATAACACCTAAAAAACTAAGCAGGAAAAATCTGTTATACTAACTGTATATAGTGTCAATGGTGACCCTTTTTCTTTTTATCATCAGTACTTTCGTCAGTAAAGTCAAATAAATCTTTTAATATAAATATTTATCATATCATATTTATCACAGACTTTATAATCATTCGTTCATATTATTGAAATTTAGCGAGCATTTCAGCTCCTATTTAAAGAAGGGACGAAATTAATTTTTTACATATATTTTTCGAATTATTGTTTCTATCGTTCTTAAAAAAACATTAGACTTATTTATGTACGCGCTTCTAGTATAAGGTATAACATTATGACCTTAGCAATCACGCTTTAATGAATATCACAATCACGGTCATTCATTGACACAAGAATGTCTCAATTGAATCGTGACACAATTGAACAGTTGGATGAATTGAATCTTCTAAGTCGTTTCTATTCCACGGTAGTTTGTTTCCACTGATGGTAACAGAGTGAGAAACACTACGATGCACGTATAATATACTAAAGCTCCAAATGCACCCACCGTAACGCCCCACGTTTGCGTCACACTAAAGTAACCCAAATGTATGTAGCCACTCGTAATTGCAGTACCAGTCTTGCAACATTCGGAAGTCATTTTGTCGTTATAAAATGCAATACAAACAAAATGATTAATCTGAAATTTTAAAAAAATCAATCATATGAGAACAAGAACAATACGTGCTTATGCTTGCGTTGAAGTCTTTTGTACTGAGGTTTCTTTCGACAACATTATAGCAAAACGCTTAGCACGTATTAATTGATTAGAATTTATATTTCGATGATTAGGATTATCGTTGAATATATGAAGTATACTTGACCTAATAGTTGATGTACAAAAATTATACAAAAAAAGGAAGAATAAAGGCACACGTAAAATATTAATCGAAAGCTTTTATATTTATTTACAGGCCTATCCTAAGTATGCTTTTGATTATGCCGTGAAAGATCCTCATACCGGTGACCACAAAACACAGTGGGAAACACGGGATGGTGATGTTGTTAAAGGTAACCAGGAAAAAGCCGATCAAATATTTGTATGGTTTTTGTGATTTTTATAAAAACTTAAAAAATAATATTATGCTCTCTCGTACTTTCAGGCGCTTATTCCCTAGCGGAGCCCGATGGTACTACTCGCATAGTTGAATATACGGCTGACAAGCACAATGGTTTTAATGCAGTAGTTAAGCGCATCGGCCACGCTCACCACCCACAAGTTTACGGAAAGCAATATGAAGGAGGAGCTGGCTACTATGGATACCACTAGATGGCGCTGAATTAAATAACTCTAATTTATTTCGACTTGAACTGATAGATGGCACTGATATGACGAAAAATTAAATTAACACGTGTCACTACGATTTTATGACAAATGTAACTGTGATAAAATGCGCGTTGGTCATGTCTTGTAATTTAATAATTTAATATGTATACAAAGTATTGTTGATTTGTTAAGGAAACATTAAAATATTTTTATTTTAAGCCATAATATATGTGTATTTTCTTTTTACGATTAACGGAAGAGTTTCCCACTATCGATTCTTCCTGAACATATTCATCATCGTTATATAGGTAGCTCGTGCATGAAATATTGTCGAGTGGTCATTAATAAGAATGGTCGGTTATAAGTCGATACAAATGTGTTATGCTTGAAGTTTCATCGAGCGTTTCTCGTGTACATAATTTAATATTTTGATTGTCATGACATTTTTTAAGGCTTATTACGCAGTTAATAAACCATTTCTAATTTCAACAGCTAAGGTTTAAGAACCTAATGTTCCAACCGATTAAAATACTCAATTACGAGTCAGTTAAAAATGTTCAGTAAATAAATGTTCATTAATAAATATGAAATTTAAAGAGCAAATAAATTGTACAATTAACAATTTAAAGATTTAATACTTTAAATATGTATATTTACTCAATTCTTGTTATATATTTTAAATATTTCATTCAAAATTAAACAAAACATTCCTAAAGTAGGGCGATATATTTTTTTATATACAACAACAATGTTGAAGCAATGCGTAATGTTGAGATAGAACGTGTTTTCGATTGCGTAGTATCTGTTACTCACGATTTAGCATTGCTTTGAACTTCACGCAGTTAAGCTTTGTGTACAGATACTTGAGCGCGTGAATATAAAGTGAGAGAGGGAGAGGAAGAGAGAGAGAGAGTAGAGCGGTGAATATAGAGACAGCACAATGTATACGTAGCGAGATGTAAATATTAATACCAGTTGCAATACGTATATTTTAGAATATCTTGTCTGTGAAAAAATATAACAACATAGTATTATTTTTATGGTTTAATGCGGTAAATATATATAGTGTTTTTGCTCTAGTAATGACACTTTCGGTGAAACAAAAACGTCGTGAGAAAACATGCTCGTTAAATTCCGACCATTTTTTTTAACGTGTTCGAAGTCTTCCAATGTCGAACACGGCCAGCTTGGCAGACTATGATGACGGTAATTCTTCTCATTACGAAAGAACACATTTGTGCAAAAATGGAAGTGTCGATGGAAAAATAATGATGGCGTGCATTACTAGCGACGTTCATGATGATGATAATGTATCCTTTATAAGAATACAATACCACGCTTTCCGCTATGCTGAACGCTCCGCTTACCGCTACGCCTGAATATAAACAAAGCCAAACACTGTATCTGTGGAACGTATTCACTTTCATTGATTTACATGCTCAGCTGAATATAGCATTGTTATTATGCGTTTATGCATAGTTTTTATGTATTCCAACTGGTAGAGGCGTTGTCGCGTTGTAAAAGTGTGTGGTTTCCTTCTCATCTTTTACTTTAGAATAGAACCGTCCACTGATATTTCTTTATTATTTAGTCTAATAAAAATATCACCTATATGCACTTTCATCTTAGTGCTCATACTAAAATTATACTATAGCAATATGCATTATACTATTTATAAGATTCATCCCTTTACCCACGTTATTTATATATATTTGTATGTTAATTATTTGTTTTTAATATTTTATTGTACACCATGTAAGAAAAATATACATACAAAAAAGGCATACAAAAGGCGACCTTATCGATAAGGAAACGATCTCTTCCAGATCACTTTTATTTCTTCGTTTCACTGGTTTTCATTTGATATACACTTGTATATTTCTTCTATATATCACAGCACAGCACCTGTTTAAATTGCATATTTACGATAGAATTTAATCCAACGAATGTAACAATAAATCTGAAATAACTTTTTATTATATTGCTAAATAATACTTGAAGCTAAAGCAACTAGACGAACATAAATAGGGAAACTGAAAAAAGAAATTTCCATTTTTCAATTGGAGGCGTTGGTCAGGAAATGTTCCATTATAACACTGGTGGACAATGAAGCAATTAAATATAGTGTATCTTAGTGACAGTGTGTTTGAATGTGTGCGTTGCGTACACATTGTTCGGGAGGCGTGGCTGTGTGCGTTTATAAATAGTTAAGTGGTGGTCGTCGCGGACCGTCTTCAAATAGCCTCAACCTTGGATATGGACAGGTTCATACTGAAATTCTCTGTTAAATAAAAAATAAAAAAAAATTAGTGGCAGTGAATCAAATCTTATGGTGGTGCTGGGGAGGTCTTATGACGAGTGAACGCCATGGCGAAAGCCCAGGTTTTATTGGTAAGTGACTTTTAATATTATAGAATAATGCTATTTAAGTACATTTTTATATTTGTATAACAGATGATCTTATTGATTTCGTTGATTAATTTGTTATATACTACTATCCTTAAAACGATGGCTGTCGTAAATACTTAGCTTGTAGATTAAATAGTATTTGATGTTATAAGATTGTAATTTTAATTTCGTTTTGTATACTTTTTAGATCCTCTTGGCACATGTAGTGGTGTTAAATTGCCAGGAAGAATATGTAGTTGATCATGAATTCGACCAGCACACTCCTGAAAATGTAAGTTGTCAGATTTTTTGCCTTATGTAGTTTTAGGATTTAGTAATAAGTATCTTAAAGGCGAAAGAATGTTAACTAGGGACTTTTTAAGTTAAACTTTTTATATCAACTATTTTTATTTGGAATTTGAATAATATTGCATATGTCGATTTATCGGAGTTTCTTCTTGTAAAAATACATACATTGACATAAAAATAAATCTTGCATGGCCTATATAAATTTAAAGTTTAAGTACTAATCACATTGTAAACAAGATAGTAGATATATTCATGATATATATAATAATTTAATTTGATGTAAAACTATATTATAGCCTCAATATTATTTTATAATAATATAAAAAAAAACTGACGAGATATTATAATAAGTTATTAAAATATATTACAAGAATAACATAAAAAGGGTAAAAAAGTTTAAGAAAAGAAACTGCGGTACGAGAAATTCACCGTTTGAAATAATTCCTGTAATAACTGGAGAAACTACGTGTCGAGTGTGAGGCCATACCTCATACACAAACACGTAATTTCTCCACTGCACGTCAAGGCTGACAGATATTGATGGCACGACAGCGGCGACGATATTTAAGAATGATTGACATAACTCTCACTGTTTTGCTTTTTAAGCACCGTATTTTATAATTTGATAAGGTGAATAATACTTAATTAAATCATTACATTACTTAAGACAGTTATTACAAAATTTAGGTATACAATTTAAATTATGATTTTCAATTCCTAGATAAAGCAGATTCAGTTGCAGATTGTAAGCAATGTTTTATGGTTAAGCTATGAACACTTGAGGTATCGCAATGAATGAAAAACGTTTAAAGTTTTTTTGGAGGTCACACTAAGCCTTCGGGACCAGTATTTTTTATTCGGTAATAATGATTAGACCTCGTCTTAGGCTTTAAAGGTACGAGTAGTATGATAAGTCCCAAAAGAGCAATAGGCCATAATTAGTACCTTCAATAAATCACACTGGAACAGTGTGGTAAATTATGCTACAGTAGCAGGAGCGATCTGCAGCTTGCATTGCGATGCAAAAAAGGATTGCATGCACTTGTAATATACTCATATTATCAAAGATAGATCATGTTACTTAAGATGTTCATTATAAATTTATACATTTCTAAATCTAACATCATATCGAGAGTTTCTAAAAAATATATAATTAGTGTTTTGTAAATTCTAGATATGTTATCTGATAAGCGATATAATTTTGATTGCCCTTCGCTGTCGATCGGTTAACATTATTATTTTCATTCAAATAGTGTAACTTGGCAGATTTCAACTCTGGCGCTAACAAACATATATTGTTATGTAGGCCCTATACATGATAAGATATATTTATGTATGTATAGGCAAATATTAATATAACTTAAAGCCCGTACAACGCTCGGAAATTTTGTTAAATTTCATAATAAATTTAATTTGAATTCCAAAATCTACGTTTATGTTCATTACAACACGGTATATGTCACACTAAATATATTTTGTACCATGTAAATGAAGCTATCTCCTATTACACGAGATATTCTAACGTATAAGTGTTTATTTAATATGTAAAATTTTAAGTTATTAAAGTTGTAAGATTTGCAATTCCACAGACATGAATAAATTTGCCATTAAGAATACATTGGTTTGGTAAAATATTCATTTGCTGTTATTTTATTTGAGAACGGGTAACTGAAGCTTCTATTGTGCATAATAGTGTAAAGATTGATTTATGTAAAGTTTTAACAAATAGCAATCCCTCGACGTATTTTAATGCGTATTTAGTTAACAGTATCGTAACTTCAATGAATAGCCTCAATGTGCCCCTAATAAATGAATATTCAGTACTAATTTCATCAGTTCAAACGATACACAGTTAATTGTGTAATTCATAGTCGATTATGTATACAAATTCGTGGTATAATGACATACAATTTACTGTCCGATAGATAATAATCAGTTTAATTTTTTCATTGTTATTAATAGCTCGTGTCGGCTATCTCTATCCTTCCTGGTCATAAAGTGCGTATTGTCCTCTTCCTTCCTGATTATTATCGAAAGCAAATTAATTTGAATGGTACAAGTTTTCATCGTGGACACAGTTCGACGAAATAAATAAATAAATGTAAGTTAAGCGTTTACTTGTAACTATTAATCAGCAAGAGTAATTGTTTAAACAAACACACCATCACGCCAGATCCCTTACGGGTTGGGCAGAAGGCAATTATTTAATTCCAAAAATAACTTAAACGTATAGCTTGTATAAAACTATATTGGCAAATATTTATATTCCATAATATTAAGTATGTAACGGCGTACTAATGCCAACTGAAAGCGAACTAAATGTTGAAACGGCACCAGTAGCAGTTGTTCACCCACTTTTCTCCGAGCAACTCGAGTTCTCAAGTACCCAAAAGTATCCCACTCGAACTTGTACAACCGCTTTGAAACACTCTTATTATCGACACCCATGACGTAAGCGTTACAGATCAATTGTAAGTTTCAAAATAATGTTAATTTGATTGTTCTTGCGATAGACGTATTAATTTTGTTAACCTAAATATGTAGGTAGGTAGGTACATGTAATGATGCAACAATTTATTTCATCGAATTACGGCGTCCTATTGTAATACTTCACGTAATTTTTCATTCGTTTTTGATGAAACAGTTGTGAAACTTTACTTCTAATTATAATATTAAAAATAATCCCGCAGAAGTTGATAGTCTTCATAGACAAAATATACGAAAAATGCATTGCGATTTCCAACAGTATTACTTACTCAACAGCATGTAAAATGAAAACGAATGAAAGTAAACGGCGCGTCATTGACATTGAACGATGAGTGTTCAACTCGGTCATCTTGAACTTGAGAAGATCGCCGCGAGCGACTGACATTTACTGCGTCTGTTTACAAACAAACCTGTTTCCATCTTTGAAGTGTTATTTTTAGACGTCTATTCAAATTAGGATGCAAATTAAAATAGCGCATATAGTTCTACACAGACACAATTTGCATACTTGCCTAATGTTTGGATAGTAACGTTCATATTAAATTCCATGGTACTTTTTACATCAAGAAGTATTGCAACGTGAGTTACTTTTGTTCATTTAATTTCAAAATTATATAGTTTTTATTTTACTATACAATTCAAAGAATAATTTCTTATGAATATAATACATAATTATTATGATAGTTATATACAATAAAATATCCTATACATCGTCTTTAAAGTGTAAGAAATTATCTAGTCTAGTATAATAAAGACAGTGTATTGAATATTTATCATGCAAGTAAAAATACGTATTCACAAAGCGAATCGAAATCGAAAGCGTTAAAGCGTAACACCTATTAGTTTGACTGACAAACTGACATCTGTACTCTCACGTCTACTTAGTATACGAGTCACATTCCAACTTTATGGAAACAATTAAAATTACTCATTGACTATTCAGAATACTAAACCGTAATCATCGGGCATGCAATGAATTGTCATAATGACTAAAATACCGAATTAATGCACGCAAGCTATCGTCTCACACATTCCCGACGACTTTTTATTGGCACGAGCATAATTATGTCAATAATAAAAAATGTACACATGAATTAATGTTCACTTGCATTCATTTTTTGCTTGCAGGGAAATCCAAGCTACTCATTTGGCTACGGAGTTTCTGATACTCGTACTGGAGATATCAAGAGCGTATGGGAAGAAAAGGAAGGCGACACTGTTAAAGGTAAAATGCAATTATAAAAGTAGTCACAGTAATCGGCAAAAGTATTGCTGCGTACCTTTTTTTAATAAAACATTTTCTTCTTAGGTCATTACAGTGTTTTAGAACCAGACGGCTCTATGAGGACTGTAGAATACTCATCCGGACCAAACTCAGGATTCACGGCTGTTGCTAACAACGACGACGTACAACCACAACTTGAACAACGTCAGAGCATTATGGAAGAAAAAGCTTTTAAAGACCAAGAGAGATTCTACGATTTTTCTGAAGACGCCGCTGAGGAGGCATATCCGACAAACGATAAGAAAAGAAAGAAGCACCCATTCGACTCATTATTCAAGGATTATTCAGTTAACAAACGACCGAAGTATCCAATGGATTTAGAACCGAGTGAATATACGCACAGTATATCGATCAAACACCCACTGGATGAATATGATCCAACTGGTGAAGCGCACAGTCATATAGGCTATAGTAGTGATCCAAATTGCAAAACAAAAAATAAAAAAGAGAATCATAACCTTTACACTAGCATGACCGATTATGATTTTCGTAAGCAAAAATATCCATCATTTGATTCAGATTCGTATAGAGAGACGTTGGACAAATATATTGATCCCTCAAATATTAATATTGAGAAATTGATAAAGCTGTACAAATATAACGAGAAATACAATAGGCCACCGAAGCACGATGAATTGACTGCATTACCCACATCAGTAAAATACAGCTACCCAGTTGCACCAGATGCAACCCCAGAAAACATTTATCATGAAGACATACCTCCTAGGCCTAAGAAGAAAGCAAGACCTCATAAAAAACCTGAATCATACCCATCAGATGATCTCGATGATTATATTTTGGTGCCGAAGAAGAAATACAAGAAACCACCCCGGGCGGAGCCAATCGACTATCCACAAGAAATGGATGATGAATATGACCATCCCAGCGGATTCGATGATGGATTTGATGATGATCGTAATCACAAACCTCCAAGGGGAACTACCCAGAAAGAGGTTGTACGGAAAATTGTAAAGAAACGGAAGCCGATCGTAAATCTCTTAGATATATTCGATATATAAATTGTAAATACAAATTAGTTTAGGTAACAGAGTTGCGGAATATAAACACTGTCGTTTTGGCTGGTGCGCTGTTAAATGTTTAGTGATTGTAAAACAAATTAATCACAACTACATCTGTAACGCGAGTGTTATAATTAGTTTGATTGTTGTTTTAAAAAGAACTTTCATAGTCAGCCAGTATATTTATGTTACCTTACATAATTTTGTTTTAAATCTCTCACATGCCAAAGCTTGAAGTGTTGTGTAATGTAATGTAGGGTAACGTTGGCAATAAAATGTTATGAAGATTGTGTCTTTTATTTGCATAGGTAGTTAATTCTGTATGGTTAAAAATATTATTATGAAATCATAAGTGAGTTAGTGTTAATGATTTGTCATGTGGATTTACTTGGTTTGCATATTACATTTTAAATATCCGAGTAATACTATATAACGTAGATATGTCCTAAAATAATGCAATAACTTTCTCCTATCATTGATCGTTATATAATTTCTTAATGTGTTTCTTTTATCATATTCTCTGTCGTACGATTAAATTGTAATCTGAATATACGAATCTATTTACATTGTGAAATGTATAACTCGTTAATTAACTATTAAAAACCTCTCGCAAGCCCTTCGATATTCGAAAGAACAAATCGAATAATCTTTCCCGAATATGAATTTATCACTATATCAATTAAACGTTGTCTCGCAATGAGACGTTAAACAGCCGCTCAGCGAACGCTAAGCTGCTTAGTTAGTGTATTTTACGCTAATTGCTTCATTTTATACAACGCAATTAGCTTCGACCCACTGTTCAACTACCCTACGTATCAATCATTACGCAACACACAATGATAGTGAAAGTAGCGGGGCCGGTGCGAGCGGGATTGTCGACCGTTACCTCACAAGGACGTTCGGGTTATTTTTATTACACGTTTACATTAATTATTTTATCGATTCGGGTCACTTTAGTACACGTTAACTTAATCTCGATATGCGATCGCTATTGAAACCTTATCGCTGCCCGAAAGGAATTGGAATGGAAAGTTAAAGTTAACTTGATACAGAAACTTGCGATATCGATTTCGTTATATTTTGGTTAGGATAAAAAGCATAAGTATAAGTGTATATTATTCAATATTAATGATCTATTGTCAATTGTTTGAAGTAACATAAATGTTTTTAGTGTACGTTTTTGGGGATTTGCGAATAAAATTAAATTTAAAATTGAAATCTTATACCTACATATAGGTTAAGGTTTAATTAATTTATTCTCAAAGAGATATAAAGCTCTTACATGAAAACATTTAAATAGTAATTAGCGATAAAAGTGTTCGTCAACTTGTACAATCGGCCACACAGCACACAAAACATATACAATATAAATA